>QVTF01007813.1:0-25146 GCA_003573665.1 Oxygymnocypris stewartii
AAACTGAAAACAATGTGCAAACTATATTTGATTAAATTTTTAAAGTGTTATTAAATGGTTAAAGTTTTGTGTAGTCATTTGATCACCACAGTTTTTTATATTAATTCTGTATAAAACAGGAGACAGAGAGAAAAACAGACAACACGGAAAGGCAAAGGCGAGAGGGGGAGGAAAGGGGGGAAGGGCGAAAGGGGCAGAACGGAAAGGAAACGAACCAGGAGGGGGAAGGGGAGAAGGGGGAGGAGAAACGGAAGCCAGAAAAAGCGAAAGGCAAAGCAGACAGGGAGAAAAAAGAAAGGAAACAAAAGGAAAGGAAAGGAAAAAAAGGAAAGGAAAAGGAAAGGAAAAGGAAAGGAAAAGGAAAGGAAAAGGAAAGGAAAAGGAAAGGAAAGAAAGGAAAGGAAAAGGAAAGGAAAAGGAAAGGAAAGGAAAAGGAAAAGGAACAGGAAAGGAAAGGAAAGGAAGGAAGGAAAGGAAAAAAAAAAGGAAAAAAAGGGAAAAAAAAAAAAGGAAAAGAAAGGAAAAGGAAAAAAAAAGGAAAATAAAATGAAAAAAAAAAAAAAGAAAATTAAAATTAAAAGAAAAAAGAAAAGGAAATTAAAATTAAAAGGAAAATAAAATTAAATAAAATTAAAATTAAAAAAATTAAATTAAAATTAAATTAAATTAAAATAATAAAATTAAAATTAAAATTAAATTAAAATTAAAATTAAAATTAAAATTAAAATTAAATTAAATTAAATTATTTAGACAATTATTTAATTAATTATATTATACATTTTATTAATTTTTATTATAAAATAAATCAGATTGCATAGGGCCTTAGGACAAATTGTATGCTATATTTATAGTCTTGTCACTTTTTCATCTCAACAGCACTAATCTCATTCAGATTCACTGCATGGAAAAGAGCAACATGGACATTCTGCCAAATATCTCCTTTAGAGTTCTGCAGAAGAAAGAAAATTGTAACACGAGTGTGAGAATATTATGAAAAAAAAAAATTTTTTTTGGATGAATTACCTCTAAGTTATTGCAAATAAAAGCATTGACCAAAACCCTGTGAGTTCTTTTTCCAAAGTAAGGGGACTGACATTTAAAACATCTTGAGTTGGTGTGAGAAAAGGTTATAAATTCACTGTGAGTGTAATTAACAATGATTTAAACACCAGACCCTCATCCCATCCCACTCAATCAATAGCCTGTATATTTCTGATTGGCTGATTGTAAAAAGGAATATCAAATAGTCACAAAGCCTCTTTTTCTACGACCGTCCAAAGTCAAGTCTCACTGTTTCCATGCCCTCATGCGTAACCCGATCCCTTTCTTTCTCTCGCAAAGAACTCGCCTCGTTTGTGAAAAGCTGGTCTCTTCTTGAACACAGTGGTGAAAAACATTGATTGTCTTTCTTAATAATCATTGGGTTGATTGCACATGCTTCCAGATAAAGCAAAAGCCTTTCCTTACACGAGCGTTTAGGGTTCAGACACATCTTGAAGTGTTTAAGCAGACGGAGACTCCTCGATGTGAAACACAAAACATTTACAGCAGGACACTGTGACTGAAAACTGAGCCAAGATGGCTGCTTCACAACACATACAATGTGATTTAAAACACATTAATTTGGCAAATCAGACTACATGCACTCCCAGAGGAGACCTTGAACCCACTCTGTGGTGACAGAAGCCCCGCTGAACATCACCGTTTTTATTGCAGAAGCACATTATTGTATAAAGATGAAGCTATTTTATGCCTGCTGGTGTTTCTTGCTTTGAGAGGTAATTGTCTGGTTCGAAATCTCAGAACCGCAAGTTGCAAGCGTGGACAGAACACCACGTCTCCGCCCTTCTTTCTTCTCACACACAAAGACATTTAGCTCCAGAGATCCGTCCATGTGCTCTTGGAGAGAAAACGAGATCTAATTAGAGAACAGCCATGTAAATTAAATGTGGGCTCGTATAACTTGGCCGTGGGAGATTCGTATGCCTTAATTTAGCATATTTCGGTAGCTTGATAAACTAAAGCACGTTGTAATCTCTTCTGAAACCAATGTGAGATAAAGAGGTGGAAAAAAACGTGTAAGCAAGAAGAAAAACACACTTTTTGTTTAATATGATAATATTATAATATTTCATATTTGCTTTTTGTTTAATATGACTGCTGTCTACGAGAAACAATACAGGTGAGATAATAACGATCTCATTTGTGAAGCCTCTAATCATCTCATCAGCGACGTGTCATCCAAAGAAATCTTCATCAATGCATTAACATACACAAAATGCATTAATTGTTCATAATCAGCTGTACACTTAAAAATAAAGGGCTTTAATGAGGAACCGTTAACATGCACGGAAGCTTTCCAGGTTCCTTAGATTATTAAAATGTTCTTCACTCTAAAAAAATGCTTCTTTTAAGAACCGCTCAATGAAAGGCTCTTTGGTCGATTGCATTGGTCAGAAGGAAACTTTTAAGAGCGATGCATGTAAAAAAAGACTGCAAAATTATCAACAAATGTCAGTTTTGATAATTCAGATCCGTGATGACGGCGCGGTATACAACGAGAGTGATGTGAGGTGAGGTGAAACTGAAGAACAGCTGGAAACAAGAATAGGTGGTTTTACACCTGATTTCAGTCTCAAACAGTGTTTCTAAAACATTGCTGTAATGCGTATCATTGCTAATGGTGGGATTCTCTACGCCTCAACATGCTTTCAATAGGTGTGCACGTTACATTTCCCATCTGCAGGGAAGAGCTGTAAATGACTGCTCCAGATGTGTTCACTCGATGCACTCTCTATTGCCCTCTGTTGTCTAGAAAGGACCTGATTGAGGACAAGCTCTGACTAAACTCACTTTCACTTAAAGCTTTCGGATTTGCAATTTCATACAATTCATTACAAATTTAAAGCTGAAACAAAATATCAAACTTATTGTTTGTTACCTTTTGCCATTTGATAATCGATTTGTTTTTCATATTTCATATTCAGTATTTCAGATCATATAATGCAATTCAAATTAGAAGATGTTTGCTTTTTAAAGTTTACATAGTATTTCATATAGCAAATAAAGGAATTACTGACAAATCTGTGCCAATCATTTTTATCATTATGCACGCTGTATTTTATTTGTTGTTGTAAAAAATAAAACAGTTGTGAATAAAAGTAAATACATTGTAAATATAAGTTGTAGCTTACATACAGTAAATTAAATGTCAGTCTTTCTACTTTAAAATTTGCCACTTTGTAAATATTTGTGAAATTTATCAGCAATTTATGAGTAAAAAATGGTTTCAAAGCCGATTTGTCGTTACGTGTTTTTATACAATTTCATGTAGTCACAGAAGGTCAATGTGTGTGATCTATAACAGTGTAATTCTCAATATATTGAACATTTCTCTGTAAGCAAAATAATCTTGTTTTCTGTTTGATTATTTTTCTTACTACATTGGTACATTATTTTGCTTGTTTTAAGCAAAAACTCACTTCATTTTGACTTGTTTTTTTTATTTAAACAAGGCATAATTTGTATTATGTCTAGAAAATCCATTTTGATATTTTGGCTGAAGACAAGACAAATAAAAAAAATTATAAAAGCATTTTTTTTTTTTTTTTGCATGTGACCCTGGAGCACAAGGGTATATTTATAGCAATAGCCAACAATACATTGTATGGGTCAAAATTATACATTTTTCTTTTATGCCAAAAATCATTAGATATATTAAGATCATGTTACATGAAGATATTCCTACCGTAAATATATAAAAACCTAATTATTGATTATTAATATGCATTGCTAAGAACTTCATTTGAACAACTTTAAAGATGATTTTCTCAATATTTAGATTTTTTTGCACCCTCAGATTCCAGATTTTCAAATATTGTCCAAACCATACATCAATGGAAAGATTATTTATTCAGCTTTCAGATGATGCATAAATCTCAATTTTTTAAGAATTGACACTTATGACTGGTTTTGTGCTCCAGGGTCACACATAGTCCAGATTTCATGAATGTCTGTACAGAAATTGACTTTGGCTAGATTGGTGTGTGCATCGAATGCTTGAAAGTACAGACTGGTAAGAGTCTCAGAAGAGCACAATTTGTTTGATGACGCTTAATATCAGATCAGTAATGAGTACACACAACTGATTTAGTGCATCATGATAATAGTATATGAATGATAACGACACTCTGGATCAAAATCCAAGGGTTTAGTATGAGAGAATAAATCACGTATAGAATTTTCAGACAGCAAATGAAGATTTTCAGACAGACTTTTTGACAATGATTACTGGTTTGTGGAAATTCAACATTGTGTTCAGTAATTTACGAGAGGCTTTTGTGTGATTTATGGAGGTTTTCAGATGTGAATTACAGACAGAGCCTGTGTAAATCTGAACTGCTTTCAATGTCTGTCTGCTCTCTATATACTCTGTGCTAATAGACATCAAAGCATTTCATGCACAATAATACATAGTATGTACATTTATTGAAAGGTAAAAGGTAAAATATATATAGATTTAACAGTACCTACATTACCAATCAAAACACTTGGGACTGGTAAGGTATATATATATATGTGTGTGTGTGGTGTGATTGAAAGAGTCTCTTCTGCTCACCAAGGCTGCATTTATTTGATAAAAAATACAGTAAAATGTGACATATTAAAAAATTAATAGCTGGTTTCTATGTGGATATCTGTAAACCGTAATTTATTTCTGTGATCAAAGCTCTATTTCAGCATCATCACTCCAGTGTCACATGATCTTCATAAATCATAATAATATGCTCAAAAAACATTTCTGATTATTATCAATGTTGAACACAGCTGTTCTGCACAATATTTTGTGGAAACTGATACTTTTACAGGATTATTTGATAAATACAACATTCAAAATAACAGCATATATTTGAAACATTGTCAATTTAATGCATCCTCGCTAAATAAATTAATTATTTTCTTTATTCTCAATGCATGCATAGACAATTTCAATGTTATTTAAATAGCTCAGTTTAATATTTAAAGGGAATATTTCTTACCCAGTAAGAAAAGACCAAGGTCATCTAACATTTGACATTCGTTTCTAAGAACGCCGGCAACAACTAAACGTTTCCTGACGGAAAAAGTGAATCATGACCCAAAAATAAGCAGAGGTTAATGCAGCTCAGACATAATCCTCTCTGCCTTGTCTCTTCTGCAAGCCATAAAACAATATTTTTTACGGTAAACTCTAGTATAAGGGTCATTATACACAGACATATATAAAGCAGTTCAGTGTTATTGTTTCTAAGATAATACACTGCACTTATTACTAGTAGAATAGCTTTGTTTGTAGAAAGACACACATTGGGGTGTTAAAATGAATTTTGCTGAAGATAAAAAGTGGGAAGAGGAGTTTTTCCCTCCCACAAACACTGTTTTTGCACATTGCTTCAGTTTAAACATTTTTAGCCAAGCCTCCCCTCTGGGTGCAAGTGTAAGACCTCCTCCATACGGCTCAAAGCAACTGAAGTGTGTCCAGAGAAAACACTTCACACACACACACACACACACATCCCCGTCCTACTGGGACGACACACTCAACACTACATGGAAGAGTCGACAGAGACCGGATACAGAGACACGCTCGTATAACAACCCCACTGACAAAATAAACCTGCTGCATCACTAACACTAATGGATTTCCCTGTGAAATAGACAAATATCCTAATGCTTAGTTGAATTATTTTGTCATTATTCTAAAATGAGCGCAGTTTCCTTCCACATCTTACAAACACAGCATTCTCCTTTTTGAAAGAAAAGTTACTCTGTGCTACACACCGTGGAATATTAGTGCACACGCTTTTTAGGTGGCTTTGGTTCTGAAAAAAAATATTCCTTGTAATTTTTCCTCATAGGGATTTAAAAAAGTGTTCGTTTAAAGGTCATGAACTAATCAAGCAGCCAAAAGGTGAATCGAACATTACAAACTATGATTGAAAGATTGTATTTAAGAGTTGGACAACCAAGAGACACCCGGAAAATGAAAAACCAAAGAGGGTAACAGAGGGGCCAAAACAGAAGTCCAAAACCCACGTCACACTATATAGTTGTCACGGTATGTGTGTGTAGCGAGAAGGGACGCCGCATGAGACTTCAGGTAAGACACTTATTTCGTTTAATAAATCAAAGAATACATTCAGGTTACACAACGTAAAAGACGAGTGAACGGACAAAGACTCAGGGGGAACTCAGGACTTATAAACACGGGAATTAATTAAGGAAAACTAAAACAGGTGCTAGGAATAATCAAATCAACTAACAAGAAATGGAAATAACCAAATAAGGAAACACAGGAAACTTAACAGGAACATACATGTGACAGACTCCATCCTCGTCGATTGATGCAAAAAGCAGTGGTTTATAGGGGCAGTCGTGGCCTAATGGATAGAGCGCAGGATAATGGACTTGAAACCCGAGGTAACCCAAGGTTGTGGGTTCAAATCCCAGCTCTGGCAGGAAGAATCCGTGACTGAGGTGAGACCCTTGGGCAAGGCACCGAACCCCCAACTGCTCCCCGGGCACCGCAATGTCGGCTGCCCACTGCTCCAGGTGTGTGCACTTGGATGGGTTAAATACAGGGATCACATTTCACTCCTCATTATACTCTGTATAATTGTGTATGTGACAAATAAAGCTCATCTGAGCTTAATTTGTATTTGTTGTATGTACAGAACCCCCCCCCCCCCCCCCGCGCAGTACCAGGGACACAGAAGATAGCCTCCAAGACGGATCAGAGAGACAAGGTGGAGCAGACAGTTCGGGAGGCCATGGCGGTTGAGGGGTCTCCGTGGCCTTGGCCTTCGGCCCAGCCGCCATGGCCATATGCCCCCCTCCCAAAATTGTCTTGGGGAAGTCTATGAAGTCTTGGGTATGCTCAGGAGGAGTGGGCTCTGGTGGGCGCTCGGGCGGAGTGGGCTCAGGTGGAGTGAGCTCTGGTGGGCGCTCGGGTGGAGTGAGCTCTGGTTTGCGCTCGGGTGGAGTGGGCTCTGGTGGGCGCTCGGGTGGAGTGGGCTCTGGTGGGCGCTCGGGTGGAGTGAGCTCTGGTTTGCGCTCGGGTGGAGTGGGCTCTGGTGGGCGCTCGGGAGGAGTGGGCTCTGGTGGGCGCTCGGGTGGAGTGGGCTCTGGTGGGCGCTCAGGAGGAGTGGGCTCTGGTGGGCACTAAGGAGGAGAGAACTCTGGTGGGCGCTCAGGAGGAGTGGGCGCTCAGGAGGTGTGGGCTCTGGTGGGCACTAAGGAGGAGTGAGCTCTGGTGGGCGCTCGGGTGGAGTGAGCTCTGGTGGGCGCTCGGGTGGAGTGAGCTCTGGTGGGCGCTCGGGTGGAGTGAGCTCTGTGGGCGCTCGGGTGGAGTGGGCTCTGGTGGGCGCTCAGGAGGAGTGGGCTCTGGTGGGCGCTCGGGTGGAGTGGGCTCTGGTGGGCGCTCGGGTGGAGTGGGCTCTGGTGGGCGCTCGGGTGGAGTGGGCTCTGGTGGGCGCTCGGGAGGTTTGCGCTCGGGTGGAGTGGGCTCTGGTGGGCGCTCGGGTGGAGTGGGCTCTGGTGGGCGCTCGGGTGGAGTGGGCTCTGGTGGGCGCTCGGGTGGAGTGAGCTCTGGTGGGCGCTCGGGTGGAGTGAGCTCTGGTGGGCACTAAGGAGGAGAGAACTCTGGTGGGCGCTCAGGAGGTGTGGGCTCTGGTGGGCACTAAGGAGGAGTGAGCTCTGGTGGGCGCTCGGGTGGAGTGAGCTCTGGTGGGCGCTCGGGTGGAGTGGGCTCTGGTGGGCGCTCAGGGTGGAGTGGGCTCTGGTTTGCGCTCGGGTGGAGTGGGCTCTGGTGGGCGCTCGGGTGGAGTGGGCTCTGGTGGGCGCTCGGGTGGAGTGAGCTCTGGTTTGCGCTCGGGTGGAGTGGGCTCTGGTGGGCGCTCGGGAGGAGTGGGCTCTGGTGGGCGCTCGGGTGGAGTGGGCTCTCGGGTGGAGTGGGCTCTGGTGGGCGCTCGGGAGGAGTGGGCTCTGGTGGGCGATCGGGTGGAGTGGGCTCTGGTGGGTGCTCGGGTGGAGAGGGCTCTGGTGGGCGCTCGGGAGGAGTGGGCTCTGGTGGGCGCTCGGGTGGAGTGGGCTCTGGTGGGCGCTCGGGTGGAGTGGGCTCTGGTGGGTGCTCGGGTGGAGAGGGCTCTGGTGGGCGCTCGGGTGGAGTGGGCTCTGGTGGGTGCTCGGGTGGAGAGGGCTCTGGTGGGTGCTCGGGTGGAGTGGGCTCTGGTGGGTGCTCGGGAGGAGAGGGCTCTGGTGGGCACTCAAGAGGAGTTCGCTCTGGGGGCCGCTGGGGGGGTGTAGTAAACTGAATTGTTTACAAAAAATTGTAAATACAATAAAATTTTGCTTTTGAAAAACCAGCAGAAAAGATCTGATTTCCAAAACCAGATCATTCTGATTCAGATTAAGATTTTTAAGAACTCATCAAGAACAATGAGATCTGAGCACATGAATACCACGCAATGCTGCATTCAAGTAGAAACACGAAAATCAAAATTATACACAAGTTGCTGAGTTGTGATGTTGGAAGTGGTGTGCTGTGGTGGAAACACTGATAATATAAACAATATAATATATAAATACAGTCTGTCTTCCACCATGAGGTGGCGACAAAGTGCCAGTCTTTATGAGTGAGCCATTGAATCATTCACTCAACCGATTCATTCAATACACTGAGTCGTTTAGGAACCAACCACCTCTACAAATCATGCCGCTGTGGCTTTATAACTGATGATATTGTGAAATGTAAGTTCTCGTGTACTGAACTGTTGAATAAGAGTAAAATTCAACTCTATATTGTGCAGTTAGTCTAAATATTATTCTTGTGATGCTTCTAGATTTTATCAGTCAAATAGTATCACATATCTTTTTTTGAATGTTTATAGGTATGATTCAGAATGATTATATGGCATGTTGTATAGTTTATTAAATTCTGTTTCATCCCTTATTTTTAGTCTTTTAATAGCAGAGAATGGAGTGATTGCAGTTCCCACGCAAACCAGTTCAATGCAATTATGTGATCATGCAGAGATGGCTTAAGTGAGGCTTGTTGTCAGCGGGTGCTTATTTAGTTAAAGTAGAGGCTCTCTCTGTGTGTGTGGTGTGTGTGGTGTGTTTGTGTGACAAATGAGGACATAACTTGCATAATGACACAGTTGTGACAGGTATTACAAGGTGAAGGTAACTTTTCAGGACATTGCCCCATGTCCACACTTTCAAAACACTTATAAATCATACACAGTGAGGTTTTTTTGTTGGGGGGATGGGGGGGGGGGGGGGTAGAAATGCAGAGTCTCCTGTAAGGGGTAGGTTTAGGTGTAGGGCAATAGCACATACAGTTTGTACAGTATAAAAACATTATGCCTATGGGATGTCCACATTTTTCACAAAAACAAACATGTGTGTGTGTGTGTCTGTGTCAACTCACTCAACTCAAACATCTGCTGAAGCTGGTTGCCTTAAAATTAGAAGTTTGCTCAACTTTTTTTTTTTTTTTTTTTTTTGCAGTAGAACGGAGTCAAATAATAATCAAAACAATACAAGAATTTAGTTTCATTATTTGCTCCAATTTAGATATTTCAGAATATGCCGAAAGGAATCCTCTCCACATTCCTCAAAATGTTCTGACATTGTTCGATCTTCTTGTTTATGTGGGAAGTTACAGTTTCTTCTTTCTCCCTACATCTTTAGTTGCTCAGTTTTTCCCGGTGAAGAATGTCTGTTTCTGTTCAGTCCTGGACCTTCTCCCTTTACAAGGCCTCCTCCGCCTCCTGCTTGGTTCTGCATGTAACAGAACTTACCCCGCAGGCAATATATCAAACGGACGGAGAGAAGCTGCCAAAGAGAATTCCAGCGCCGTGAGTCAGAAGCCAGGCGAAGCGCCTTCAACAGATCCACAGCACCAATGATGATACTAGAAGAGATTTGCAGATCCTTCGTCTGAACGCACTAAAACTGGTCGCTCTATTCAGCTGAATGTAGTGTGAGGTCAAAGCCACGCTGTTGTGTTTGAGTCTGGCTTGTTTCCACAGACATGGAGAAGTTTTTGTGTTATAGTGAAGTGATGCATTGGCCGACAGTGCTCTCTCTCTAGCACACACACTGAGATAACACACAACCTCACTTTTTTAATTGCTTAATTTAATTTCCCTATTTTCAGTGATGAGGGATATTATAGTTAACTAAAAAACTATATATAAAAAACTGTTTTGTTATTCGCAATAATACATATATATATATACCTGAAATACAATTTATTTTAAAAAAGCACATTTTATTTTAGCTATAAATCTGATGCTCATATAAATGCTTTTATTAACTAGCATTAAGAAAGATTAAATAATGTATCAAATGTTTTGCTCATTGTTATAATTATAGTTATTAAATGGAACATTATTGTAAAATGTTACCAAAAATACTTTTAGGGAAATAACTAAATATTTAAAGACACTAAAAACAATAAATGTATTTCTATAAAATAAAAAAACTGAATTAGATTTAATTTTATATTTTATGTTTTCACCTATAGTTAAAGTTTTAGTAATTTTATTGTGTGCTTTTAATATATTTTTTAAATATATCTACATCATTTTTTAGTTTTAGTTATTTTAGCACTTCAAGTTATATTAAACAATCTTGCTTTGCAGCTAGCTGAAATAAAGTTATTTGTTTATTTAAAGTATTTAAATTACTTGAGAATAACTCAAATTTCATAAAAACTACAGACATAAAAATGATAAAAAATTCACAAAATTATTAAAATAAAGAGTAGTTTAGAATATGAATGAAATTATAATAGTTTCTGAATTATACTTAACTATCCTTGCTGCATGCAGATTTATTAACATTTATTAAAGCCAAAGGCATGTTTTTTAAGCAAATACTTAATACAGCCCACAATATTCAAACTGTTATTATAGATACATTACAAGTTAATAAACTGCAGAAAATGAATGCTTACAATAAAATATATTTTTTTTAGACTTTGCTTCCGCTCTCTTCAGCTAAAACTAAGTTTTCTCTCTCTCCTCTGAGATCTGTGTTTGTATTTCTGGCTCGTACTCTGTGAACAGCCCACTCAGATTACAAACAGCTGGATCATCTGGCCTCCACACAGCAGCACAGTTCTGGGACCAAAGCCACACCTGTGGGAGGAGCTAAATGCCACAGGGGGCGGAGCCATCAAATAGCAGCACAGCTCCGGGACCAAAGCCACACCTGTGGGAGGAGCTAAATACTGCAGAGTGTGAAGCTATCAAACACCGAAGCACAGCTCTGGGACCAAAGCCACACCTGTGGGAGGAGCTAAATGCCACAGGGGGCGGAGCCATCAAACAGCAGCACAGCTCCGGGACCAAAGCCACACCTGTGGGAGGAGCTAAATACTGCAGAGTGTGGAGCTATCAAACACCGAAGCACAGTTCTGGGACCAAAGCCACACCTGTGGGAGGAGCTAAATGTCACAGGGGGCGGAGCCATCAAACAGCAGCACAGCTCCGGGACCAAAGCCACACCTGTGGGAGGAGCTAAATGCCACAGGGGGCGGAGCCATCAAACAGCAGCACAGCTCCGGGACCAAAGCCACACCTGTGGGAGGAGCTAAATACTGCAGAGTGTGGAGCTATCAAACACCGAAGCACAGTTCTGGGACCAAAGCCACACCTATGGGAGGAGCTAAATGATGCAGGGGGTGGAGCCATCAAAGACAGAAGCACAGCTCTGGGACCAGAGCCACGCCCGTGGGAGGAGCTAAATACTTGCGGAGGGGGAGGGAATAGAGCATTCAAACACAGCAGCACAGCCCATGGGAGGAGCTAAATACTGCCGGGGGTGGAGACATCAAACACCCTGACTCCATCACCCATAATTTGCTGTGATTAGCTAATTATTACTCTCAGATAGTTAAAATGATAATGGGCACAATTGTAACCAGCTGAACCCTCTGAGCTTGTTGTTTTGCTCACTTATCATCGTCCCTTCCGTTGCATTGTTACAGGCCTTTTATAGAGTGAAAACATAAAGACTGAGACTAGTTAGGATACTTGAAAAAATCAGACTTTCCCAATTTAAAAAAACTATAGTAACATTTTACATTAAGGGTCCACGTGTTAATAGTTGGCATAAACTAACAATGAAAAATACTCCTAAAGCATGTATTAATCTTAGTTAATGTTGATCGAAACATTTACTAATACATTATTAAAATCAAAAGTTTAATGTATTAATGTTTTTAATAGACATGATCAAAATTGGATTAAAAACACAACAGCTGTGTTTTTATTTACTAGGATTAAGAAAGATTAATTCAATAATGTATCAATTCTATTGCTCATTAAACATAATAAATTATATTAAATATAGTTATCAAATGGAACGTTATTGTAAAGTGTTACCAAAAATACCTTTAGAAAAAAAATGAAGACACTAAAAACAATAACTCCCTGCATTTCTAAAAAAATATAAAAAATGTATATATGCACATATATATATATATATATAAAAAATAATATTTTATGTTTTCACCTTAATTTTAGTTAAAGTTTTAGTAATTTTATTGTGTGCTTTTAATAGTTAGGGTTAGGGTTAGGGTTATAACCCTAGTATAGTTTTAAAATTATTTATTTATTTATTTTATGTTTTGTTATTTTAGCACTTCAAATTATATTAAACAAAAATGACATCATGCTTTGCAGCTAGCTGAAATATAAAGTTATTTATTTTTATTTTTTTCAAGCAATAATTTGTTATGGTAACCTAACCTAACTAATAACCATGATCTGAACCTTTCAGTTTGGCATTTTTGTTGTTAGTCCAGAGTTTCTGTCTGGATTTGCTCCTGTTTCATTTTGAAGTGAAATATTCTATAAGACTCACAACACAACTGTGCTGTCCTGCAGGTGTGTGATTACTGGGTCCGCTCCACCCATCATCGGCTCCATCAGCTGTGTTTTGGTTTTCTTTAGTGCTTCTGGTCGCTGTTCAAACAAAACTCACTTCCCCTAAACAACTTCATGTCTGTGTATGCTGGCCGGTCTGAAAATGTGTAATCCAAGTCCTGAAACATATTCATAACTCTTAGTTGTAAAACAGGAGGAGTGCTTGATTTTATTTACAGGCTTTTAATGATATCTGTATGAACGATGAATATAGTTACAGTGTTTTGAACTTCATTATGTCTATGTCTTCCTTTAACATTTCACTTTCAGCGCTGACAACTTAGGATAGGATAATAGATTTTAACTCCACTTTTAATTCGCTTCGGATTGATATTCTGTTGCTAAGATTGATTAATTTAGGAGTAAATGGCAATCTTATTTGCGGGATTAAATACTTTCTTTTAAATCGTCCACAAAAAGTAATTGTTAATGATATGGTGTCAAAGACAATCATTGTAAATATAGGAGCTCCCCAAGGAACTATTCTATCACCCTTATTTTTCTCATCGTAAACAACTGAATTTAAGATCCAGGATTCATATTTTAACGTATTTACAGATGCAGACGATATGGCACTTGTTGGTCCGTTGAGTAAAGCTGGAACAGAGGTAGACACATGGTATTATAGTTACATACATTTGCTTCAACATTGGTGTAAACTGAGTGCACTGGAGATAAATGTGAACAAAACCAAGGAATTGGTCATTAGTAGAAAGAAATCAGATTTTATTGAAAGGTTTGAACTTGATATTTGATGGACGTCAAATAGAGACGATTGGAAAATCATCTAAAAAAAGTTAAAAAAATTTAGGAACAGTTATTGATAGTAAATTGAAATTTGCTGGCAATGTGGAGTATGTTTTTTTAAAAGCAATGCAGAGATTTCATCTTATTAGGTAGCTACAACATTTTAGAAATGGTTTATAAGAATCTTGTTGAGAGCGATGTATGTTTTAGCATGAGTACGGGCTATTGCCAGTTAAAGAAAAGCAAAAACTGTGTCGAGTAGTTCAAATTGCTAGTGCAATCGTGGGACAACCACAAAGACAATTGAATGAAATCGATCAAACAAGAGTCAAACAAAAAGCACAGGTCATTATTGAAGATTGTTCTCATCCCCTTAATATTACATTTCAGCTTTCACCATCAACACTGTAAAAATTAAATCCGTAAAATGTATGGTAAAACAATGGCATCTGTGGTTGCTGGAGTTCTACTAAAAAAAATACGGTAACAGCATTTTAGGTTTTACGGTTTTAACTTAATTTACAGTTAAATACCGTAATTTAATTAACTCATATAACGTTAACACACCAACCTATTGAAGTACTGAAATCTGTTTTGTATCTTTGTAATGCACTAATAACCACCAAATGTGAGACAGTCACACGATGAACCAAACAGCTTTTAAATAATAACATGTATAGACGACGCACTCATTCACACAAACACTAATCACCATCATGTAACACTCAATAAACTCAAATATGCAATAAACATTCATTTAACAACATTAGATGTAACATACAACCCTAATAAGCATAACTGATAAGAAAAAATTATAATAAACATTTCAAATTCAAACTCAAATTCAAACAAAATTTGAAATGCAACGCAGGGAATTCTGGGAATGTCAGTTTACGTTTTTTTCTGTTTATATTTTACGGGAACTTACCGTTAACCATGTAACAGGTTTTTACTGTAGCATTTTCACAGTATTTTTACCATTAAAATAACGGTTATTTTCTACAGTGGATGTTTTAGTCAATCTCAAGTAAGGATAAATTGTATCAAATGTAATTTGCGCGAACTGCTGTTAGAATTGTAAATACTGCGATTGTGTTAATTGTTGTTTTTTTATGTAAATTGTGTGGTGATGTTAAATATATTTGTGTGGTGGAGCCAAAGACAAATTTCCACTTGTGCACAATAAAGTGACTAAACTAAAAAATTAATTAAAAAATGTAATAAAAGCTGTGTTTCTAATTGAATATGACTTTCCTAAAACATGCGTGTTAAGCCTTCAGTGCTTCGGTGTATTCGGTGGCAGCCTGGACGCAGGCTTACAGGAGCGGAGCGCTTCTTTGGACTCAATCACAGAGAGGGCATTCATATCCAAATTCACACCAGTCAATCTGTACAAGAATCCCGCGGGACATGTCCACTTAAACCAGGAAGTCTGAGGTTTCCCACAATTCCTTTGAGTCCTGCTGGAGCACAAATATCCACCGGGATCAAACACGGGTTGGAGGAGCTCAGGTGGGAGGTCTGCTTGAGTGAATCAAACACACCATGGAATGTCTTGACATTAGTGATACTAGTTTTACAAATCTGGATCGGAAAGTGACCCCCATTGCATTGAGATTTTTACCTGGGTACTGCATGGATTATGTATTTCTGTAGGCCCAAATCCAGAAACTATCATTTAGCACTTATGATTGCATTGTCCTAAAAGTTATATATATGACCAAGGAGCATAAAACCAGTCAGAAGGGTCAATTTTTCGAAATTGAGATTTATAGATCATCTAATAGATAAATAAATAATCTTTCCATTGATGTATGGTTTGGACAATATTTGAAAATCTGGAATCTGAGGATGCAAAAAAAAATCTAAATATTGAGAAAATCATCTTTAAAGTTCTTCAAATTAAGTTCTTAGCAAGGTATATTACTAATCAAAAATTAAGTTTTGATATATTTACGGTACAAAATATCTTCATGGAACATGATCTTAATATTCTAATGATGTTTGGCATAAAAGAAAAATCTATAATTTTGACCCATACAGTGTATTGTTGGCTATTGCTACAAATATACCCCATATATATATTTATATATAAATGCCTGAAATACGGTCTGTAATGTACACGTGCTCAAGATATTTTCACATTTTGTTTTAAACATAAAATACACCAACAATAAAACCCCCTTTTTAAGATTTTACTTTAAAAAGGTGTTTGCTTGGAAGAGTCTAAACGGGACATTAATCATAATAATCATTTTAACAGCCTCATGTTGCTGTTATAATCACATGCTCTTGCAAACTACATCTCAAACTTTCAGAGAAAATATTTTGAAATAAAGACTTAATGATGGTGACAATAAAAGTACGTAACCGAGCTGTAGTTCATTTATAGCCTACATTAAGTTTTACCTTATATTTAGTTTTAGTTTTTTTTATAAGCTGTGAAGATTTTGTGATGAACAAAGAATCATAAACCTTCATAGTTAACAGAGCTTATTTTTGCAAGTAATTAATCAATTTGTTAAGGGAACCAGGGTGATGCAAACGTACACGTTGGCTTACATAAACACCTCATGACTGCAGCGCTGTACAGTGTAACTGTTACGTTGAAATTGAGACAGAAGCTTTTGGATCCAAATGCAGTTTTAATATAAAGAGTAGTCAAAAAGGCAGAGGTCATATACCAGCAGAACAGTATCCTAATGGGCAAAAGCAAACGGGAAATCCAGGTAAAAAGCAAACAATCAAAAGACAAGAACAACCGGCAATGGTCCGAGACACGACAAGGCAGGACTAGCAACAGGGAAAGCACTTAGTACTGTATGCAGATAGATCTAACAATACTGAGCCCAGAAAGCTGGGTCAGAATGACTTAAATAGTGTCCATGTTACTGAAAACAGGTGAGGGTGTAATCAATGAGCATGATGGGAAATGGAGTTCAAGATAAAGTCCATGTGGTGTGTATGTGTTTGGCGACCTCTGGTGGTGAGCCAAGAGACTGACCATGACAGTAACATTTAAAGGTCAAAAAAAAAAACGGCCAAATATTTTCTTAGATTTTATTGTTAGTTTATAGATACTTAAATGTGTTATATGCAGTGTTTATACAAAAATGCTTACTGATGCCTTACAAGTCTAAATTGTTCCATAAAGAATCTTTCTGCTTCACAAAAGAAAGAAGATTATAAAAAGATGATATTTAGATTATAAAAAGCTGAAGTTTTGACTGAAAGCGTCTTCTATGACATCGCAGTGAAGAACCCTTTACGTTTAAGAGTGCATATAAAATATTAACATCTATAGCTGGTAATAGGTTTAGGTATAACTAATAACCCCAAACTAACAATTAAGGGCTGATCCTCCATATTTATAAAGTTTGTGTTGGTCTGTAATTCATCACTGCTTCTTCTGCTTTGCCAGCTTCTCCGCTGCTCTTCCGCTTGAGCTTCTTCTTGATGAGCAGCAGGTCGATGTAGACGGGGAAGCTGAGGACGCTGGAGGCGCAGAGGAGACCCCCGTGAAGCGCCCCGGCGATGCCACAGCTGAAGATGTCCTGACCTGAAACACATAAACCACTTCTGATACTCCTAGCTTTACATGCATAGATCTTAAAATAGTAAAGAAACACATTTGACTCTCTAACTCTAGCACTCTCTCGATTTTATATGTTTCTTTTTTTTTTAAACACACTATTCGTTTACTAAGTACTTGTTTTCTTTAATAAAGGCCTTTAACACTAGCCTTATTCTTTTTATATTCTAACTTGTTTCTTTTTTAAAGTGTCTGTTAAATGACTAAATGTAAATGTAAAATATATATGAATATAGCAATAGCAATTATATATATATATAAGTGCTGTCAAGCGATTAATCGCGATTAATCGCATACAAAATGAAAGTTTTGTTTGCATAATATATATATGTGTGTGTTCTGTGTATATCTATTATGTATATATAAATACACACACACACACACACACACACACACGCATATATATATATATATATATATATATAAGTGCTGTCAAGCGATTAATCGCGATTAATCGCATACAAAATGAAAGGTTTTTTTGCATAATATATATGTGTGTTCTGTTTATATTTATTATGTATATATAAACACACACACATACACACACACACACACACACACACACACACACACATATATATTATATACAGTATATATATATTATATATATAATATATATATATATAAGTGCTGTCAAGCGATTATTCACGATTAATCGCATACTAAATAAAAGTTTTGTTTGCATAATATATATGTGTGTGTTCTGTGTATATTTATTATGTATTTTGAAAATATTTGCATGTTTATATTGATAGTCATATATATAATGTATAAACAACATATTTTCTGAAATATATACATGCATGTGTGTGTATGTATATACATAATAAATATATACAGTACACAAATATTCATTATGCAAAAAAACTTTTATTTTGTATGTGATTAAATGTGATTAATCGCTTGACTGCACTTATATATATATATGTAGTGTGTGTTTACATTGTATTAATATAATAACTACAGTACACGTTTACTTTGACAGCCTCAAAATACATTTTGTTCGAAACTATACATAAAGGTCAAATTAGTTAACATTAACAATGAGCAATACATTTGTTACAGTATTTTATAATCTCTGTTATTATGAGTTAATAACAATACAACTGTTCAATGTTAGTTCATGTCAGCTCAGGTCCTTTAAATAATAATAATACACAACGTTTGGCTTTAATAATGAGATTAACATGACATTAAATCAACAGTGAAGCTGAATGATGACACTACTGTCTTTCTAAAGCTAAAAGAGTGTTAACTGATGAACTACGCAACATTATATACATTATTTTCTTGTTTAATACTGTGAAGATGCTTTGAAACAACCTGAATTGTAAATATATGTGACTTTTCATTGTTAGTTTATAATTGCTGTAGTAATATAATGTTAATAAATTAAAGCTTATGTAAAGTGTTACTTGAATCGCTCAGATGTATTTGCGTCCCCTCTTTAACCCTTTATGGACCCCAGCATGAAAACACAAGAGTATAGAGGCGGAGGAGCTGTACCTGACAAGTAAAGGTTTTTAACGGGAGTGTCGCATCGGTTTCGAGCCATGGCCTCTGCGTAGAAGCGCTCCAGATTGTGGTCAGCGGAGTAAATGGCCCCTCGGTTACAGCTGAGATAGTGCATGTTTGTCAGAGGAGTGGCGGCCTCCTGAAACACCAGCTGAACACACACAAACACACATTTGTTTCTGTGAATTGTGGGGACTTTCCATAGACTTCTATTACTTTAATTCTAACCAAACTATATTTTCTATCCCCTAACAGAAAACCTGTTTGCATTCTTACACTTTCACATAAATATAATTTACTATTTTGTATAATGTTTCATTGTGGGGACTGCAGGCTGGTCTCCACAACGTCAAAACTTTCAGGTTACTAACTATAAGTACACACACACTTACACACACACACACACACACACACACACACACACACACACACACACACCACACCCACTCACTCTCTCACACACACACACACACACACACACACACACACACACACACACACACACACTCACTCTCTCACCCACACACACACACACACTCACTCACTCTTCTCACACACACACACACACACACACACACACACACAACACACACTGGAGTTTGCAGTAGAGTTTAGTACCTTGTCTCTGAGTTTTGGGAAATGTTTGCAGGCCCAGTCAAACAGACAGCTGGCAAATCTCATCTTATAGTTGAAATAATCCTCGCCTCTTTTCCTCACTCGGGTGTCTCTCCACTCCTCAAACCATTCGTAGTTCACCATGGTCAGGATGGTCATACACGACTTGCCTGGAAAACCAGGAATAGACTTTGGAGTATGATGAAAAGTAACAAAATATGATTCTAACTGAATATTAACTGTCTACATAAATTAGTGTTTTCTTCTAGTGTATATAGGCAGTTAATTCAGTATTTATTTAAAAGGAATTAAAAGTTTTCTTCTGCAAAACACACTAAAGTGATTAAATGTGCAGTAAAGGCATGTTCCAAAATATTTCTGTTTCAAATAAATGCTGTTCTTTTGAACTTTCTATTCATTTGTGAATCCTAAAAAATTTAAATATATCACAATTTGCACAAAAATGTTTTGCAGCACGACTGTTTTCAACATCATAATAATCAGAAATGTTTCTTGAGCAGCATATTATTATGATCTCTGAAGATCATATGACACTGAAGACTGCAGTAATGGGACTGAAAATACAGCTTTTATCACAGAAATAAATTACAGTTGAACACATATTCACATAGAAAACAGCTGTTTTAAACTGCAATAATATTTAACAATTGTACAGATTTGACTGTATTTTTGATCAGCTCTGGTGAGCGTTTTGAATGGCAGTGTACAGTGAATGACTGGCACTGGTCAGAGATGTTACCTGGGTGCCGGATCTGTGATGTGGGGTCTTTGGCTGACGGGAAGGTGATGAGCGCCATGGGAATGTTCTCTGGTGCTTCGTCTTTACTCATACTGAAGAACTCATCCATCCTACAGGTGAAAGGTGGCTTAACGATCACTTACACATGATGCACTTCATCAGAAAACAACAGGAGAGAACAGGGAAGTTTGGAAAGGACTGGCGATATGTTTTCCTTCAGCGAGATAAGAATTGCTTCTTGGACTGAGAGCAGAATTAAGTATGAAGTATGGCAGCAGGCCCAGAGAGAGAGAGAGAGAGAGAGCGAGAGAGAGAGCCACAGCCTGAGAGACAGTAGGTGAGTGTGTGTGTGTGTGTGTGTGTGTGTGTGTGTGTGTGTGTGTGTGTGTGTGTGTGTGTGTGTGTGTGTGTGTGGCGTGAGCGTGCGTGCGTGCGTGCGTGCGTCTGTCTGTCTGTGTGTGTATGTGTATGTGTATGTGTGTGTGTGTGTGTGGTGTGTGTGTGTGTGTGTGTGTGCGTGTGTGTCACAGCCTGAGAAGCAGCAGGTGAATGTGAATCGTACCTGACCTGCATGTGTGTTATTGTCCACCACAGTGATCTTTAGTATGTATATATGTATGTTTCTATGTAAGTCAAAGACTGTGTTATCAAACGTTCACACGTTCTAATGTGTTACAGTTTAATACTTATAAGATGTTATAATATTCTATTAATGCGATTTTCATTTAATTATTACATTATTTTTTTTATCTTTTTGTACATGTATACTAAGCTTTGACCATATTGTATCATTTACAGTCATGCCAATAAAGCAATTTTTGAATTAGAATTTGAGAGAGAGAGAGAGACCCCCAGACAGAACTGTGATCCGCAGGTGAACGCTCACGGACGGCAGCTGCTGCAGCTCTGTCAGAACCTGGCTCTGTACATCGTCAATGGAAGACTGCGAGGAGACTCTCTCGGCCGATACACCTACAGCTCAGCTCTTGGTAACAGCACTGTAGATTATACTATCACAGATCTGGACCTTTCCTCTTTGAGAGCATTCACAGTCAAACCCCTGAAACCTTTCTCAGACCACAGCCAAATCACACTCTATATAAAGCAATCTGAAACATCACCCACACCAATTAGGACACCATATCAAATGATCAAAATTATATCATTCAAATGGACAGAAAACAGCGCCACTAATTACATCAATGCTGTTGAATCTCCAGAAATACAGTCCCTGTTACACTCATTCCAAACACAGATATACCCTAAAAACCAATTCGGCATCAATCAGGAAGTACAAGATCTAAACAACATATTATACAAGACAGCACAAAAGAGTAATTTGACCACTGTTAAACCAAAGAAAAAATTTAGAGACGGACAAATGGTTTGATTTGGACTGTAAGGCTCTGAGAAAAAACCTCAGAAATTATCAAACCAAAAACACAGACAACCAGATAATCCGGACCTCCGCCTTCATTACTGTGAGGCACTAAAACAATATAAAGCCACTCTCCGGCGGAAAAAAGCACAGTTTTTGCAAAACCAGTTTGAAGAAATTGAAAAATCTATAAATTCACACAAATTTTGGGATAAATGGAAATATTATACAAACCAAATCAAGAAATTCTGGCCATCCAAGATGGGGAGACGTGGAAAACTCATTTCCAAGAATTATATAGCCCAACCGAAATCCAAAATTCTAATCAAAATGAAATAATTAATAAACTAGACAATTTGGAAAGATCGATTAAAGCGAATCAAAACCCCTTAGATTTCCCCATAACACTGAACGAATTGGAAGAAAACTACGGGTCCTTGAGCCCAAGAAAGCCTGCGGTGTCGACAGCATCCTGAACGAGATGCTGAAACACACAGACCAACGCTTCAAACTGGCCATGCTAAAACTGTTCAATGATGTTCTGTGTGTCGGGTTCTTCCCTGAGATCTGGAACAAGGGCCTCATCAGCCCCATTCACAAGAGCGGAGACAAACTAGACCCCAACAACTACCGAGGCATCTGTGTGAACAGTAACCTGGGGAAGGTGCTCTGCAGCATCTTAAACACCAGACTGCTGCACTTCCTTATGAAGCACAATGCCTTGAGGAAATGCCAATTGGCTTTCTTCCAAAATGTCGCACATCCGACCACATATTTACATTACAAACACTAATTGACAAATATGTACATCAAAACAAAGGAAAAATCTTTGCTTGTTTCATTGATTTCAAGAAAGCATTCGATTCAATCTGGCATGAAGGACTATACCTAAAACTTTTAGACAGTGGAATAGGGGGAAAATTCTATGATTTGATCAAATCGATGTACACAGCCAGCCAATGTGCGGTTAAAATTGGAAACCAAAGAACCGAATTCTTCCCCCAGGGGCGTGGAGTGAGACAGGGCTGCAGTTTAAGCCCCACCCTCTTCAACATTTACATCAACCAATTGGCCAACATATTAGAACACGCCCCCATTCAAGGTCTCACTCTACACGACACAGAGATAAAGTGTCTTCTCTACGCAGATGACCTGGTCCTCCTGTCGCCCACTGAAGAGGGGCTTCAGGACAGCCTGAATCTGCTGGAGGATTTCTGTCAGTCCTGGGCCCTGACGGTCAACCTCCAAAAAACTAGAGTCATGATGTTCCAGAAACGCTCCAGATCTCAGGGACCAACACACACATTCACACTAGCACACAGAACCATCGAGACCACAAAAACATACACTTACCTCGGCCTGAAGATAACTCCGACCGGTAACTTTACTTTGGCTGTGAATGAACTCAAAGAGAAAGCTCAAAGGGCTTTCTATGCCATAAAAAGATCCATTAAAATTGACATCCCAATCCAAATCTGGCTCAAACTTTTCAAAGCAGTAATTGAACCAATTGCATTATATGGCAGTGAAGTGTGGGGTCCTTCTATTAAATTTGACTTCTTAAATTGGGAAAAACACCCGATCGAAACTCTACATTTAGATTTCTGTAAAAGAATACTCAAAGTCCAAAGAAAAACTCCAAACAACGGATGCAGGGCAGAATTAGGCCAATACCCTCTCCTTCTAAACATCCAAAAAAGAGCCATCAAATTCTGGAAACACCTCAAAACAAGTGACCCCAACACATACCATTACAAAGCCCTCAAACACCAAGAGCTGAGCGTAAGTAAGAGTCCCCTGTGCCAGCTGATGCTGAGACTGACTGATCTCACACACACAGAGATCAGCCAGTCTCAGGACACACACACTCACACACATTCGGCCCACACACATTATAAACACTGAAAAACACAAGTACATCACCTATTGGACAAACAGCATTAAAAACCAGCACAAACTGGAATGTTATTCGGCCCTAAATCGAGAATACACCACGGCAAGCTACCTGAGCGCCGTGACTGATGTGAAACTCAGGAAAACATTGACGATGTACAGACTCAGTGAACACAGTCTGGCCGTAGAGACGGGCCGGCGCAGACACACACACACACACAGAGACAGACTCAGTGAACACAGTCTGGCCATAGAGACAGGCCGGCGCAGACAGACACACACACACACACTCAGTGAACACAGTCTGGCCGTAGAGACGGGCCGGCGCAGACAGACCTGGCTCTCTCGTGAGGACAGACTCTGCTCGCACTGCATGCTGGGAGTGACGGAGACGGAGCTGCACTTCCTCACAGAGTGCCCAAAATATACTGATGTCAGAGACCACTACTTCCCCAAATTAATCATATATTTCCCCAATTTAACTTTTGTAGCCCCACCGAAAAACTCAACTTCATTCTGGCGAAGAAGCCAAATGTGTTATAGCTGCAAGATTCGTATCATCGTGTCATCTCCTGAGGGACAGCCAGAGAGAAACACACACACACACACACACACCACACACACACACTCATAGCCCAAACACACACACATTAGACCTACACAAACAGCCAATAAATACACACACACACACTCATAGCCCAAACACACACACATTAGACCTACACACATCTAGATAATGTATAATGTTCACATGCCTAAGTTCAGTTGTTACATGATTTCTGTATTATATCTTTTTTTATTATATTTTTTTTTTTTGTTAATATTATTTTATATTATTTATGATTTGCTATATCTAGCCATGTGTTTATATATACTGTTTATTTAGTTTCATTGTTACTATTATTTTCTCTAGGCTTTTCTAAATGTTCAGATTAATTTTTCTATGTTGTCTTAATGCTTTGGCAATACAAAATGTATGTTTTTGTCATGCCAATAAAGCTTTCTGAATTGAATTGAGAGAGAGAGAGAGAGAGAGTGAGAGTGAGAGAGTGAGAGTGAGTGAGAGTGAGAGTGAGAGTGGAGAGAGAGAGAGAGAGAGAGAGAGGCCATGCTTTAGGCAACAGCACTATCTAGTGTTTGATTAGCACAACTGGAAGTGATTCACTTAGTCTAGTTTAATCTACATGTTGCCTTTACTCGTCTTCCATTTATAATTTGACTCTTTAATCATTTAATCCCACCGGTCACAATAGTGACTGTAAAGAAGGTTTTCATTTATAAGCTCTGAAAATCTTACTGACTGATGGTTTAATGCACTTCCTGCAAATATGGAAAAAATAAAGCATCTCAATGAAATATGTACAGTTTCACATGACCAGAGCAGAATCTTGAGAAGATGATAACTGCATCAAGTATAAAAAACATTCAGCTCATACTTACAGTATATTTTTTTTAAAGTATATTAAATGCTCTTTTTTATTATTCTAAAGTGTACTTTTTCCCAAGCGTTTCATTCATTGCTTCACTTATTTAAGACATAACATTTTAGTTTAGAGGAACATGTTTTAATGTTTTGGTTGGGAACAGTTGATAGGACTTACTAAATGCATGCTATTACATTTTGTATTAAATAGCAAACAGGTTCAGGTCTTTGCACTTTTTTTAAATA
>QVTF01007814.1:0-25142 GCA_003573665.1 Oxygymnocypris stewartii
ATAATCGGCAGGATTCAGTGTTCATTGTTGATCGGTAAAATACACAAAAATCAGCTAGATGAGCATAAGGATCTGATGAACACTTGCTGCGGTACATTCTCTTCGTGGGAACTGCTTTGTAAAACATGTCCAACTATCACAGTGCATGTAGTTCTCTCAACAACAGAGGAAATCATCAACAAACTACAGTGCACAACCAACTGAACTAAAACTATTTCAACTTCATCGAATCAAAACACACAGAAACCTCCAAGGGGAACATAAACATTTAGACATGTTTATTTTTCTTGTACTTTTTGACATGTAAATGGCAGATAAGCTACTCAAAATGTTTAGTTTAAATGTCTTCATTTATTTCCAATTTGTGTGACTTTCTCAACTGTGAGAAAAAAATCTGACTAGTCAAAACTGGACTAAAATACTTTTTTCATTGTATTCTTTAAAAGATAAATAGATTAATGTTTAAGCAGAATAAAATGACAACACATCATAAAGCCATAAACCAGGGAGAAAATTTAAACAATGTGTCAAATTTAACAAACACTAAATTCATGATAAATGCTAATCTGTATATATATATATATATATATATATATATATATATATTTAATGTCTAGTGAATTCCGCACAACGATCTATTTCAAACGACATATTTTACCAGTGTTTAGAGCTTCACTTTTTCTACATATAGTATATACTACAATCCAATGCATCAAGAAAGAAAAATATATGTCTTTGTTTTAGTATAGGGCTGAAATAGCACAATTCGAATAAATAAAATATTCATAATCGATAAATAAAATTGTTGGGCAAAACAGGAATTCGCATTGTGCACGGATCAACAAAATTACTTTAAATTAAAGAAAAACATATTTGAAAAAAATACAATGTTATGTATAACAGTGTAATTACATTATATTTTATATCACATTCTTATAATGCAAGCATTTAATTTTTTGCAAAACAATATGAACTAACAGCAGACGAGCGATTACTGTCGGCATTAAACTTCAAATGTGTCTGTTGCATTTAGGTCAATCACACATTCACACTAAACGAAAAAGAAAGGGAGGGAAATTGTTTAGATCAAAACAATATTCACTTTTAAACAGTGCATTTAAGTAAGGACTTAAATCTTAAATACATTGCATGTAATGGGATTTTTAACATAAACAGTAACGTTTACTGATTTTATGAATGTCCCTTATGTTACTTAATTACAGGACAAAGAGCATTACTATGTTTAGATTATGGTCAGAGAAGTAAATGTATTTTTGCAAAAAAATAAACAAATAAATAAATACAAATTCTACCTTTTTAACAGTTTTCGAGGATCAGTATTTGTGTCTATTTCAACTCGTCTGCTGCTTTCAAACTCTGAAATTTCAAACTCACTTTATGTTGTAACCTTTATATTGCAAACAATTTTGAACACAGCATGTAGCATAACTGCTGGATGAAAGCAGTGGCCAAGATGAAGAATATCTGATCAACCGATGATAAAAATAAACAAAAAAAACAATCAACTGATAAATCGATTGTCAAATAGTTGTTGTTAGCTGAAGTGTGTGTAAAAAGCGAGTCACACACAAACAATGGAATAGCCCCGGACACGCTCATTAACCCTGCTGCAGTCACCATTCATCGTCATATCTTCACCAAACAATCTCTGGTAAAGAAGGGATGAAAAGAAAGGAAGAGTGAGAGAGAAACAGAGAATGAAAGATAGTAAGGGGTAGAAAGGGGGAAACAATGAGGGAAGGATGCAGCCTTGTGAGCCAATTTAAGAAATAAGTGCTGATGCATCAGCTATTGACTGTGTGAACGCTCCTGATAACGCTCAAGGCAAAACTGTGAGGGAAATGACAGCATCAACTGCCTGCAATAAACTGCAGCCCGCGAGACCAAGGGAGCCCTAATTGACAGCTGTCAAGCTAATGGGAGCCATGACGGAAGATTCGGGAAAAAAATTCTGTTTATCAACCATCAACCCTGGTGTGGATCCACAGGGAGGAGAACTTGCCCTCCCTCTCTTCTCTCGCTCTATTTGGCTGTTAGGTTATTCAGCTTTTTCCCTTAACACCCATCCTTCTTTCTCTCTCTTTCTCTTCATTCCTGTGCTTTTCCCCGCCTCTTCTGCTCTTAACCCTTCTTATTGTTGCTCACTTCTTGCGGTGAAAAAGGCGGAGGACAGCCATAACTAATCATAGTGTCAGTTGGCTGCCTGGGAGCGCAGGGTTTGGGCCAGAGCAATGTGAGGAGGACGAAGATTCAGGCCCCATAATCCACACACACACACACACACACACACACAAACACACAGCTGAAGGGACACCTAAACAGGGCCAAAATGCTGCCCTCTGTCCAGCCACTGTGTAAATAAATGCAACGAAAAATCTGCAACTACAACAACTCATAATTTCAGTGTAACAATATATCCAGCCGTCAAAGTAAAAAGCCGCTCCCTTTCCTACTAAAATGACCATCTAGTTATAACGAAATGCTACATCCATAATGCTGTCAGATAAGAAAAACTGATACTGAAATACTCAAATCCATATAAAAGAGCTGCAGATGATATTTAATTAGATCTCCTGTTAGATTTGAAGATTATACTCTCATGATTATTACATGCATAACATTTAGATAAAAAGTATATCTGTCTGGATTTGCATTAGTATGCACACTTTTGATTAATAATTTTGTGAATGAAATAACTGTGTATATTAAACAAAAAAAATCCATTCATTTGAGAAGCAAAATGTAATTCTGGACAGTGGTGTATATGACATAATTTTATTTTTTTCTTAATAATGCATATGATTATCATGACTAGGTTTTAATAAGGATAATTAACATAATCAAGTCACCATGATGTTTAATTATAATTTAAGTAATTAAATTGCAGCAGGGGAAGAAAAAAAATCTTGAACCAAAGTGGACGACTCTTAATTTGCAAAGAAGTCAAAGGACATTACACACACAGAAAAAAAACTTGAAAACTTCAATGCCGCCAACTATTATAATCGTTTTTTCTGAGAGTTTGTCTATACTAATCATAACTAACCCTACGTGTTCCATATAAGCATACATGTGGGTGATGATTATGTGCATGTGACTGTATTTACGAGCCCACCGGTGTTTCTCCATATGATCTCACATTTCCAATGCTCCACACCCTCGCCGGAACAGGCTTTGAGTTTGATTAATCATTGCTCCCTGTCTGCAATCAATCAAACACGCACAAAATCACAGAAATCAGCTCCTTTCCCCAACTGCAATCCATCTCAGCGCAGCCTCCGTTACATTCGTCACAACCCAAATATTTTTATAAATCATATTTAACCGCTCTAAACACAATGCTGAGAGTTAGCATTTATTCTAACGCAGATGAGATAAACTAACTTTAAACATGCTTTGAACGCTATCATAATGACCGATATCAACATCCTCTGTCTTCATACATCAAAGCCGCTTGGTTCACAAGCATGTACAGATATTACATTTCACAAAACTAAGAGCTGGGACCGACACGTCAACATGGATACCGTAACTTAAGGTATTGAGGGCATGTGGATGTTTCCATCAACGGTGTGCTTTAGTAGCTAACTTTGAAATTAAAAAGCGAGACGGACAAAGAGACGGCTGGGGGGGGGGGGGGTGGTTGATGTTCTCTTCGACTCCCAAAAACAATTGATATGTTTGGTCTGGCAAAAGCTTTGAAGCCTGTGAACAAAAACACGGTGTGTACACTGCATTGCCTACATCTGAATGGGTGTTGTTTTTGTTTTTTTTTGGCGGGGGGTGAAGCACCCTCTCTAGACAGAGAGTGCTGTGTCTGTCTGTTAAAAAAAGAGATAGAGAAGATAGAGTAGACTGAACAAAAGATAGATAGCAGGTATTCCCCCACTATATAAAAAATAAGAATTCACAACAAAGGTGCGCATGAGCCCGTGATGCATTTCCACCCCGTTCCTTCCACAACACGATTTTTCTGCACCTTTTGAGTCTGTTTTGTCACCTCACCGCTATTATTGCTCTTAGTCTCTTGACCATTAAAAGAGCTCTATTCCAGCCAATATGATTACCCAGGTACCCCGGCCCATTTGTCACCTGCAGCAGCAAATTGAGTTAGTGCACCAACTAAAGGCATGGAGGACTGTGTAATATCAACTTGATTACATCAAACTAGCTGCAAACCTAATTGGGCTGGATGACAGTGTGCGGAGCTTGTCATCTCCAATCATTAGGCCTGTCAGGAATCCATCAGCTTTACAGCTAATTAGGTGAACACTAATGAAGCTGGCAAAACAACTTTTCTTTTTCTACGGCTGAGTGGGCCTTCCAGACTTGGTGGGAGGAGGGAGGTAGGGAGAGACAGAACGAGGGAGCGAGAAAAAAAGAGACAGAAAATGTGAGGGAGGGCAAAATTTTCTCATGCAAAGCTCAAGGTTGCAGGGGACTGGATTTCCCAAAGTTCCTAATCAAGGCCCATCATCTGCCATCTTTCCTTTGCTCTTTCCATCACGACAGCGCAATCAATTTGTCATCACTCTTTGTATGCCACAGTGCAGTCGTCAACCTTATAACTTGCAGCTGTGAGGGCTGTTGGGAGGGAGGGAGGGATGGAGTGAGAAGAGAGAGAGAGAGAGAGAGAGAGAGAGAGAGAGAGAGAGAGAGAGAAGAGAGAGACGGAGGGGAGGGGCATCGGTTTGAAGAAAGGAGAGAGGGAGTTAAAAAGAAAAAAAAATATCACAGGAAGTTGCCTCGTCTAAAGAGAGAAAAAAAGGCTCTCAGCCTGCTCTTGTATTTGTCTTCATCCGCTCATCAAAGGCATAAATGCCTGATTTTTCTCTCTCTCTCACTCCTCTGAAATGAGAAGCCTCTCAGTCACCCTTGTTCCCCTCCTCCCTCCTTCCCTCTACCTCTGCGCGTCCATTAGGCAAAAGCATTTTGATAAAGTAAAGCACTAGCCTATCGTATTGGGAGAGGAGAGAAGGGGAGACAAAATGAGAGCACTCACTCTGCCAACTTCTGATTGACCATTAGAGCTATTGATGAATGTGGCTGTCAAAGGAGAGACAATTAAATCAAATATGAAACAAAGTTGCTTTGACGGGTCAGACTGATGTAGCGAACCATTCTTCCGTCTCCAGATTAGGTTATTAGTTTTGTGTATGTGTGTTGTGTGTTTTGTAGGACTGTAGGTGGACCCTCTATTGGACCGTTCATGAGTGTATCGTACTCCAATGATATTCTGATGCAAGCAAGAGTGTCAGTATTGTTCAAACAGTTTGATTGGTTCTATACGACTTATGCATAAACACTTAACTGTATGCAACTGTTGAATTGGATAGTCAATAGTCTGCCTATTTTAATTTAGATAAGATTTTCACCTGAAAAGTTTAAGTGGTAAATATTTAGCCATCTATCGTAAACTACCAGTCTGTAATTCATCCATGAATAAACAAAGACTTCGTGTGTCTCCAAGCAAAGTTTAGACAAGGATTCAAAAGTCACAAGACGTACGTATTCTAGTTTTTATCACAGCAGTCACTGCTTAAAAAAGTGGCTACAATGTAGGCCTGAAAAGACATTAACAACAGTTAAGCTGACAGATTTCTATTTTTGTTTCTTTGACTGCATCATGTTTCCTTGTTACAAATTTGTCAACTAACAATCAAAATGTCATAAGGTATCCAATAACATCTTATTTTTAGACAATGCAAAAAAAAATAAAGCAAAATCTTTCTATATGTCGCCTATCCTCATTCAGGCGGTCTGATTTTCATGTTCCTCGTGTTAGTGGTCTCTGAGCAGCGGAAGTAAATGTGGCCTATGTGGAAAGAAAAAAAGTAGAAAAGCAGCAATTAAAGATGTTTTAATGGGCGGTTGTCAGAGCAGACGTGACGTCACGGGGTTGTGGCGTTGCCATGGCGAGTGATTTATTGATGTTTATCAGGAATGAATAGATCAAAGAGCAACCGGATGACAGGCGATCAATCCGCCGTCAAATCAAAGATGGCAATTGTCCATTAAAGGCTCTTCTTAGACCCCTCGTGCGTCGGCTACAAAACAATCTTTGAGTCTTTCCCAGAAACGGAGAAGAGGGGAAAATAGAAAATAAAAGAAAGTTGGCTTTTTGTGATCAACTGTTTTCGCACAAACAGCTCAAAAACAACGAAGGCGAGCATCAAAGAGAGTCATGACAGTCAGCTGACACCCAAGCCCTTTTTTCCTGAGCTTCTTTATAGATCTCGAATTCATGGAGTCGATATCTACGCCCTACGAGGAAAGAGAGCGGTGTGAAAGAGAGAGCAATCAAAAGACGTGCAGTCGACTCAGCTTCAGCTGCATGAGGACTGACCAAAGTACGAAAACTACGCGAGGAAGATAGTCAGTATTCCCGGGAATTAAGTTATTGTAATGCAGCCAGTCGACTACTGTGTTTAAAATAATTGTGGCTTCGAATGATCTTCTGCTCTAACATGACAAACTTAATAAAAGGACAACCTTTCCAAAAAAAATACACTTTTTTTCGTTAATGCATCATTTCGCTAAGTAAAGGAGCAGTGGATAATTCCAGATAATTTCGCACACTCTCTCACACACACGCGCGTTCAGCGTTGCTCTGAAAATAGCGCAAAACAAAAGAAATAGCCTAAACTAAAAATACAGATGTGAAGAAGAGCAAATGAAGAAGGAGAAGAGCTGTACCTGCCGAGCGCCGGGGCGCTTGCTGTTTCCTCCGCGGCATGTTTCTCTTTCAGGGTTTTTTCAGGAGCCCCTGAGATCCCGAGAGCTGCTCCGCTTCTGCTCTGATACACGGCACCTGGGGCGCTTTCACACGCCTGACATGTATCGGCAGTTTTCAACCCCAAAAATCAGACGTCAAGATCTGAAGACGAAGCGGGATTTTCCCCCTCTTTCCTCTTTCTCTTTCCCCCCGCGCGTCTTTTGGATATGACGGAGAGTCGAGCCGTTACAGTGGGGAGGAAAACCGCTCGTGCCTCAGTGCGATCCTCACTCACTCCGCGCTGGAAGCTGCAACAGGCAAGCTTAAAGGAAAACGAAATGATCGCGTCACTCAAAGTCGGCAAACAGAGGCAAACATCAAGCACTGTCATATTAACTCCTTCCATCTCGAATGGGTTAGCTAGCTCATGTCATGTGGGTAGGCATATGCCTCTCTCTCTTTCTCTCTATCTCTCTCCCTACAGCAGCCAACCCCAATGCACTCTAATAGAAAAAGTAGCAGCTCATAAACACAACACTATAGAAATGCAATGATTGACACTTGCTATGTGTACATCAAATCGACAGGCTGAGTAAATGTTTTTAGTTTAAGCCTAAAAACGCGTGCAAGGCAGGCAGCAGTCGCCTTTAATGGTTCACGAAGGCAAAGAGCAAAGCTTTACTTACTCGGTCGCTAGAATAAGCGTGTTATCCATGAGGAATCCGGTCCGAGTAATAGCATTCAATTTGAAAAGCCAAGAAAAAAAAAAAAATGCGTAGATGTCGCCGATAGCTTTCTGTGAAAATCCCAAAGGCTCCAAGTGCCTTTCAAATGTCCATCTCGTTTATAAAACACAAACCGAGGTAAAGACAAAAAGCTTGAAGGAGGAGATGGACAGACTTGTCGCCCGCGCGCTGCCTCGTTTGCTTATTTTGTCCGCGCGCGTCGGGAATCCGCTGAGAGAATCGATGCGATAGGTGTTTGATTGGGTATTCCTGCTTGTAATAACGCACATCAGAAGGAGGGGATGGACTCGGGCTGCGCCTCAGCTGCTGCGAGAGCATGGATCACTGAGCTATTGCCAAACACTTTCTTGGCCGCTAATAGCACTTTTTAGCCTTCTTTGTGGGGCTCGTAGCAGGTATTTAAAAACAGCAACGGGCGAAGCAGACGCGTCTTCCTCTCGCGCTCTCCTGTAATGTCACTTTAGAAAATCCGTTATTAAACGCTTTCTTCACAGAATGGACTTTTAAGACGGTAAGATGATCAACATTTTCCAGATATGTCCGTCACCATGACACCTACTACTACTAAACAAACAGTGTTATAAAGAGAGAGTTTTTTGGAGAAAGGGCGAAGTTGTCCGTGTTGGGTGAGAGGGGGAGATGGGAACTGTGTCCTCTCTGTTTACTAGCAGGGGGTGAGTTGTCAGACACAGTCTCTTCCACTAAAGTCCGCGTCTTCGCCTCGCGATCGTGCTGTCTCCTCTCACATCTGACCGCAAAGGGAATCGCATCGAGCCCTCGGAAGGGAGCAATTGGGATTCGTAGCGTTCAATAAAACCAGAATGTCCAGAATCTCTTCAGTGTCCGCGCGCCGAGCTCACATGGGCAGATTGAAAGGGAAGAGCAGTCTTTCACGGATCCAGGATGTTTTTGCCCGATCTCACTCATTCGTGTGTGCATGCCGTTAGATCCGCCCAAGCATCTGTCCGTCTAACCATTGGCGCATCCGTCAGTGTCACAACACCCCCACACCTCACAGACACACACACACGCCGCGCGGAGTCGCTTTAACTACGGACAGCTTCTCTTCTTCATCAAACGACTGATAAAGCAAGATTAGAGTGTTTAGTGGGGGGTGCTATATCCTAGAAGAAGTAATGCATTATCAAATTGCTATAGGCGAATGGTGCATCGGAAAGCTGCACCGAGTAGCCTAAATGCGTGGCGATGTATTTTCAAACTTCAGCGGACGAATATGTCTCTCTTATTACCCACAAGCTAGCCTATATTATTGCTGCAACTATTAATAATAACCTACAGACGATTAATGGTAGCGCGTGATTGATTAAAAATGTAGTTTAAACAGTTTCTAAAATATTTTCTTAACTCAGAGAAGTTGATGCAAATAAGTTTTGCTCTTATTTTGTTATTATTAGGGCTTTCTTATGTTTATTCTTATGATTTCCAAGTCCTTTTGGCAGCTGTAAAGTCTGAGTGAGGTGAATGTATTTGTCTTTTATTGATGTGAATTACTTCGTTTTTCTATTAATTACCGCGTGAACTAATATTCTGAACTGTAGTGTTAATGTTTAGGGCCATATTTCATTGATAGCCTCAGTGTACAAGCATGCGACTATCTACTAGCGAAACTACTTGATTATATCATCAAAGTTTCTTGAGAACCGCGAATTTAATTTGACTTATTAAAAGTTATATTGTCTGTAAAAGTAAAATAAGCACAAAGTCATAAACTGGAGTTATGAGGATAGGTCTCAAAGAATATTAAACAAAGTTATTAAACGGGTAAAACTCTCCCTCAAATATTTACTTTTCATGAGTGTAGATAAATGCAGGTATCTAAATTGAAAATGTATAAATACAAGTAACGGAGACGAGGAAATTGCACCTATGTAATAATAACTACAAGTCATTTACTGAGCGTGTGCGCGCGTGGACCAGAGAACAGCTGCGCGAGTGTATGAATGTGAGCGCGCAGTTCATTGTATCCGCCCCTTTTTTATGTGCTTATCCGAAAATCCTAAAAATGTACTATTTTAAATTACACCGACTTAGGAAGTTTGACAGTGTTATTTCTGTCAAAAATCACAGCACTAAGCGTGCTTGTGCTCAGTTATCCAAAGAGAAGAAAAGGTACGTCATTGTCTGTGGCACTTTATTTTCTGTGGCTTTCTCCATGTGTATATCCTTCATGCGTTTAATAGTGTTATGTCTGTATCCTTTGTCCGTTGAACTGTTAAAATATCAAATATCCACTGTTTTAATGTCAAAATTAGAGACATCTGTTTAACTTGAAACATAGGCCTAAGAAATCATTACAGCTTAAAAAGGCTAAAGTGTGATTTTTTTAAACAAACATTTTTATAATTATTAGTATTAGCATTAAACATTCACAGTCTTCCATATTTTAAGCTAATCAGGCTTGTGATTTATTGTTGTTGAGGGAGAAGAGTTTCTGAGACTGTAAATTAACTTGAGATAAACTTTATACTTTAATGAATCCTTCACTATTTAATTATGCTCATCTTAATTTCTGTGAATGTTTGTTTAATTTTGTTTTATAATTATAGTATGCATGTCTGCAACTATTCATAAAGAAAGAGGGAGAGAAAATATTTGTATCATAAACAATGAGTTATTCACTTGGAGGCTCATTTTAATTGCCACATTTCGCTGAAGACAACGGGAACGCTAATATGTTTTATGTGCCGCGATAGCATGGCTCGTGGTGGTTTTATTAAACATTCCTGCTTAATAAACAGCTGTTAACTCAGTTTAAAGAAGGAACTTTCATTACATACAATTTATAGTCGAATATGAAGAAATGAATGTAGCCTAAGTGTAATCTACACGCTGTGAAAATACTATCTAATTCTCCAAAAAGTCAGTAAACTTTGAAATTCAGAAAAAGAAAAAGCACCACATGATAGTACGAAAATAAAGTCTACAATATGCATTTTTCCTTGCCTCCGCATATTAGAGCAGCTCTCACGAGTCTACCTTTAAAGTCTGAAAAGCCCAGTGGATACGAGTCATTAAAGCTGGAGCAGCATTACCCAACACGACTTTCATCTGTAACCTATATTTATCCTATATGTTTTATAGTCTAAACTAATACTTTATTGGAAACTTCAGCCTATTTTAATTGCACAGATGTCTAAACACGGGAGATTAATGCATTTAATTTATCCATGCTAATCCAGATTTTAGCCTCAGCTCTAACATTTCTTTCAGTCTGGTTTCCAAAACTGTCCGATGCATGCACGAAATTAGAGAAGAGCAAGGGAACATGAGAAAAAGTGCTGTTTAGTGCGCCCTATTTTACAGGCATGTGAGTACCTTTACGTGTTTTCCCCTCATTCGTCTACACATATATCTTGTGTTAGGAAAAAAATAAAGAAATAAAAACAGTGTCAAAAAGGAATGTATTCAATTTAATCTAAGCAATCGCTGCCATACACATAAACTGTACAGTGAAGACGCGGTGTTTCATTTCAGTGTTTTTGACGCAAAATTGCGAGAGGAAATAAAAACGACAACAGCGGATAACAGCGTCAATCAATTCAGCCCTTTCGTAAAGTTGCAGGAATAATTATTACAAATCGCATGCTTGTTTTGAGGTTGATTGTCTCACTGCAGCATCCTGCAACATGCAAACAAAAAGTTAAACATAATCCCAGACGCTTCACAATCCCTCTCCAGTTTAACACCTGTTTTCCATGTTTTTGTGATTTCTCTCTCTGTATACAAACTGACACGACACAGATCTACAGGAGGGACCGCAATTCATCCGGTATCTCAGTACGATCATATACAGGAGTGCCAAGTTACTAACGTGACGAACATGATTTCTAGTCCTGATCGACTGAAGGACTGTTACATTTACTCTGTTTGTTATGTGGAGTCCTCTGTAGTTATTTTGACTCGCTAACTAGGAATTTAAATTAACATATGTTTGAGGCATTTTACATTAAGGCATAATAGCAGGATTTGGGTGTTCCCAGTGTGCAAGTTAAACCTATTTTGAAATGCTAAAATAATTACATTAATTATATATATTTAAACTACAGTTTACGCAATGCATATCATATTAATATCATATATGTATATTATTAAGGAGAAATAAATCCCTGAAGAAGATCCTAGTAATGCGTTTTACTTCTGTGCTGATGTTGATCATTTATACCGTTATCATACCAACAACAGCAGGTTTATTTGGAGCAGAGGCACAGTTGGATGTCGGGTGTGATTGATATATGAGTGAAGAGCATTAGTCATCAGTCAGAGGATGAGAGGTGAAGTTAAAGTTGAACTTGAGGTTTTTTGGCCAATTAAGACTGCTATAACCTGAGTTGCTCTCAACATTAAACACAATGCAATATAATACAATTTAAAATAGAAAATACACCATTATAATATATCATAGCACAACATACACAGGTTAGGCCCAGGGGAGCAGCAGGCACTCATTGTTTCAAGGAACATATTTTATGAATAAAGGTTAATATCCGGTGACACCACCCATGAGACTAGGAGACCCAGCTGTGCTATAGGCCGGGGTCTGTCTGATCCATGGTCTGATCAGGCAAGACCCACATAGCACAAGCTCAGCTTGGTACCCAGCTATTTAATTTTTTTGTGGTGTGAAGAGGGCGAGTGTCTTACCCGGCACATCCTTACCCTCTGAAAACAATAGGACTAGACCCTGGCCAGCTATAAAAAGCATGTGTCGTAATTAGAACTAGAGGAGATTTCCCGCTTCTGGAGCTCACGCTCTCCTGCACCGCGCATCTTCACGGCACACTTGTTCCTAGTAGTGTGTGTAAAGAGGCTAGGCATCAGAGAGATCTCCTCAAGAGAGGCAAAACATTTACGCAGTAACAGGCAGCAAATGCCTATATTCTAGTTGTGGCAGATCCCACGTCAGACACACACAATATTTTTTGTATCACTTATCTGTGACGGTTTTACATTACTGCTTTTGTGTGTGTGTGTGTGTGTGTGTGTGTGTGTGTGTGTGAAACCCTCTCTGTGGAATCCAGGCTAAAGTCTCAAAATCTAATTTTTAGAAAACAACCATCAAAGTTGGATTTCTACCATTAATTGTACTATAATTTAAATATTTGACATAACTTTACTGAGTCAATATTAAAGATATAAAGGTTTCATTTTCACACAATGTTCTTTACCATATGAAGGATGATTGTTTTGTAGAAAACAGCAAATCACAAAATACTTACTTTAGCTGGGTTTCACAGAGAAGGTCACAGATATATATATATATATATATATATGTGTGTTTTGTAAAAAATTTACTGTCGCATAGTAATTTAAATTATGTAGTTTCATTGTATCTTTGATTTTTAATGTTTAGTTTTAGTTTTTTTACTAGCAATCTATAGCTAGATATAAAGTATAGCATTATATACCTTACAAAATAAACAAGTGCCTCCTTAGATTTTGAATGCAACAAAAAGCATAATGTTTTGGTAATTATTTTGCATTATTATTGATGGTAAAAAAAATAAAAACAGTTTGTCTAAATTTCAAGAATTGGCATCATACACATTGTGTTTGTGTGTGTAAATGGTTATCTATCCCATATTTAGAACTGGTTCACAATGCATCTAGTTTGGCTCACAATTGTTGTTCAGCCCAGAAAGTTAAAGTGCTCTCAGAGGAAGAAAAGGACTGCTGGCCTCTTTAGAGAGGCACAATATTTCCTCTGCCTCTTACCGCTGATGTGTGTCTCATACTCTGGCATGTCCTTCTTCTTCAGAAGAGGAACCTTAAGTGTTGGGGGCTGCTCTTTTCTCTCTTCTCTCCTCTCTCTCTCTCTCTCTCTCTCTCTCTCTCTCTCTCTCTCTCTCTCTCTCTCTCTCTCTCTCTCTCTCTCTCTCTCTCTCTCTCTCTCTATCTCTCTCTCTCTCTCTCTCTCTCTCTCTCTCTCTCTCTCTCTCTCTCCGACTCTCAAATTCAAATAAGCTTTATTAGCATGACTGCGTAGCACAATGTTGCCAAAGCATCAGTATATATACAGTATATACAACAAGGTAAATAAATAACAACATATATAAAATCAAACATTTAATTTCTCTCTCTCTCTCTCTGACTCTTTCTCTCTCTTTGACTCTTTCTCTCTCTCTGGGTGTGCTAGCTTGCAGGGTTGAGAGGGCAAGTGCTGACCAGCCCTCTTTCTCTGCCTGTTACTAGGTCATGGAGCGCCCCCCTCCCCGCACTCATACCTCTTTCTCCGGCACCTTCCCATCCTCTGCCACCAGGGAGAGGGTAATTTAAGCCCTGCTTGATATATCCAATTCATCACTGTCCCACAGACCCGCTTCAAAATTAAAGTCTGATCTACAAAGTTAAAGCAGGTTGAGATAAAAATTGGCATAGGTCAGAGAAGGAGGGAGCAGTCAAAACATGTGGTGCTTTTTCATCTCTTTTGATTTATGTTTTCAAGGAGAGCAGCAGAAAAATTAAAACATTACCCAATTCTATCAGCTGTAGCTTATGTTGTGGTCATCAAAAAGCCAAAACTGTAGAATCAGGTGCAGGTTAGATTGGAAGAAGAGGACCGTTTGGAATAAATGTGTTACTTCAGAGGTTTGATGTTAGGGTCAGTTAAAAATAAGAGCATCCACAATACAGCAAATACATATTTGTACAAATTTACTTTAATAAAGTTATATTTCACCTAAAAGGAAAAACAACATTTACTCACCCTCTTCTCTCTTTCTTCTGTGAAACACAAAATCTATTTTTGAGAAATATCTCCATACAGTGAAACCTTCAAAATATTATAAAAATTGCATGTGGTGGAATCAATACAAATTTACTTTTTTCCAAGAAAGTTGTTGAATTAATGTTTCAGTGTAAAAACATTGTTTTCATTTTTTTACATTTTATTTTATTATCTTTTTTCATTTTATTTTAAAATATCATGAATTATTCATTCACAAATATCATTACAATTTTGGTAAGTCACATGCACCGCAAGGTCAAATTATAAGGTTTTCAGAGAATTATTGAACTTTACATAATTAATTGTAAAGCAGAAATTAAAACAAGCTCAACACAAAGGTGGATTGAACACATTGCATGTATGTATATTGAAATAAATAAATATAAAATTATAAAAAAGTAGACCATTAGAGTCTATTCTTTCTTCTTTAAATTCACAATAATGTGGCTACATTTCTAAGAAATCGGTTCCAATGACATGTTTTAGCTCAATAGTTCCCTAGTTTGATCTTAGTACCAGTATTGACCGTGTGCAGTGTTTTGATCTTGAAAGCATTTTCTGCAGATTATCATTGTCTGAACAGATAGCGATTGAAGCTTCTGAGTGAGATAACGATTTGCGATGTGTGTTTGTGCTGAAGATCTATGATGGGTGACTGTGATTATACAATGAACGAGCAGATGTGGGTGAAGAGCTTGATTATGAATGCATGTTTGACTTTGATGTAGTGGTGAAAGAATGACCAAGTAAAAGAAAACAACTTTCAGTTTAATGGGCTCGTGGAACTCTGTCTGATTGGACAGAATGACGTAAAGCAGGCATGAGTCAGTCGTGATTGAAGGAACATGTGAGTGTGTGTGTGTGTGTGTGAGGGAAACATGGAGAGGTTGGGGTGGAGGTACTAGTATCAGCTCACAAGAAAGACTGATTGTTGGTGTGTGAGAGTGTACATGATGAGTGTGGGAGAGGAAGCGTGTGTGTCTGTGTGTACACGCATCCATGTGCGTATTTGAGCATGACCGCACACATAAGAACTCGTGTGTGTGTGCAAAACAGCACGTTTTTATTCATTTTGTGAGTGTGCGAAAGCCTGCATGTGATTGCCTTGCATCTCTGTGTGCGGGACCTGATCCACGGCGCTGTATGGTAAACAGGAACGTTTTCCCTGGAAGGAGGAATTTCCCCCAGCAGCCCCCTATAGCAGTAATGGTGGTAGTAATGAGCTGCAGCTGTCAGAGCTCTTTCCGCCTCTCGTCCCTGATTCATGTTCCTGCCGCACAACATCTACAACTGGAACAAATGTTTACCCCAATGAAAACCAGACAAACACGGCCGGCCCGGCTCACAGCTCCTAACGGAATAACTAATAGCCCCGGCTCTGTTTTGGCACTAATAATGATGCATGCAGGCTCTGAAATGCAGACCTGCAAGGTCAACAGAATTGACCATCAAAGAATGTTGTCGTTATTTGAGACTTAGGCATCGCTGAGGTTTAATTGACCAAAAACATCAGATTTCTTATACAAATTTACCACATGTCTTGGTACAACAGAAGGTGTTTTGGGTGCAGAGAGACTTTAAAGAAATGCAGGATAAAATGCAACCGTATATCGTTAGTAAAATCCAGCCGTTCCAATCAAGGCATATGTGTGTTTTTATAGAGCAGATGGAGCTTGACTCATTCTGGCTTCCTGACTGGGTTTCCTCCCAGTATTCTGCTACCATGAGGTTGATATTACTCGAGAGCGCAATCTATATCCATTGGAATGAGTGTCAAGATTCAGGGATCGGGGTAAGTCACTGATTGTGACTGAGTTGGAGCGGGATAATCCGAAATACGTTTTCATAACTTTTTATAACTTGCTGTCATATACTTCTGTTTAAATATAGCTGCTGTCTTTTTACATTCCGCTTGGCCGTTTTCCCCCTTTGTGTATGACATTCTTACATCCGTTTTGATTGTGGCTGTATTCACTTCTATTCATAATAAAGAATTGAATGCATTAAGTGATGTAGAGAGATAAAGCGCCTCAGAGTGTGTTTGTGTGTTTACCCCATGCGGCCATTAATGCTACGGCTGTGTGCCAGCTATGACATTAATCTATTAATCACAATTTTTCCAGGCCTGCTTTATTAATTAGGTGTGATAACGCTGCTACAACCTCTCTCTGTCAGACTTCCTTCCTCATGATACACACAAACTCCCATCAGCCACCTGTCAAAAGACCCCACCCTGGAAATCGTACTCTGGAAACTGTAATATAATACATGGTGACTGTGACACAAGGAGGAGGAGAGATTAGAAGTTCTGGAACAAAATAATAAGGGTTAACAAACTAGTAAAGAGTACTGGAGAGCAAAATAAATAAATCAAAGCTCAGCCGCATAAGAGCCACATCTGGCCTAAAAGATCATCATCTCTTCCTCTTTTTCTGCTGTCTTGTCAAGCGTGTGAGAGCCACTTCACTATGCTGGTGTTTATCTTACGCTGACATTCTCTGCTCCATCTATTTTTCAGTCCTCCTAAGCAGAAGCCTCCCCTTGAAACACTCTAGGAGAGTTTAATAACACACACAGAGAGAGAGAGAGAAAAAGAGGGATCGAGAGAGAGAGAGTGAGAGAGTGAGAGTGAAGATATTAGAATAAACATACTTAGAATAGGGACTGCTCTAATGTTATTGATATAGAAAGAAACAACCAATAGGGAACCGAATATTAGACGTGGTCAAACACCATTTCCTTCATATTTCTTCAAAGCATTTTTTTCCAACACATATAGGGTTATATGTACATACACTGGCAGCCAACATTAATGAATAATTCTAATTTTTTTAATGTTTTTGAAAGAAAACATATGCTCATAGGTGCTGCCTTTATGTGATCAAAAATACAGTAAAACAGTAATATTGGTATTATTACAATTTAAAATAGCTGTTTTCTGTATCTATTTTATAATGTAATTTATTCGCTGGATTTTCAGCATCATTACTCCAGTCTACAGTGTCACATGTTCCTTCAGAAATCATTCTAATACGCTGATTTGCTTTTCAAAAACATTTATGATAATTATTATTATCAATAACTGAAAACCTACTATCTTATTTACATTAAATTGTGTCTATGTGTGGCGTTTAGCATTGAGTGAATTCTGACTGTGTCACCCTGTACCTATTTATATTTCTTTATTAATATATTATTATATCTTATCTTAACCATTTGCACACAGGAGCATTATCCGACTCGGCTCCTCCCGACAGCAGACACCGGTTTACAAGCCACTTTTTCCTGCATTTTTCAGTCAATTGCTTGCCTTCTCCCCCTCCTTATAAACAACACTTTGTTTGTACAAGATAAAAGTTCCTTGTGTTTTCTTACTTCTTCTTCTTGTGTTATTAATAATTGAGCACCAAGTCAGCATAGTATAATTATTTATAAAGAATTAAGTGATACTGAATACTGAAGTAATAGCTTTAAATCAAATTTTAATAATCCTATCTTTATGTGGAAAATGTAATATATATATATATATTGAAATAAGAAAAGAACAAGATGCCACTCAGTATCCAATAATCACATTACAGCTGAACCAATGTGACACATTGCTTTTGAATATAAATCTGATCAGAGGGCAAATCCAAATACCCACATCAATGCACACACGCACACAGAGACACACACACACACACACACACACACACACACACACACACACACACACACACACACACACACACACTATCCGATGTCACCATGCTGACCCCTGGCTGACTTGGTTTACAGTGAGAGACTCAAAGTGCACCCAGAGGCTCGCCTTTACAGCCCGATGATTAGCATTCCCGTGGCTAAACCCAGACGCTAGAAGATGTGACACTTGAGAGATGGCTACTGTATGTTTCCTGCCAGTGTAAATCAGCACTTCCACATATTCTCCTTTCGTCTCTCTGAGGTTATCCAGGGCATGTTTAGAATACACAGGAACAGAATGAATCAGAACGGAGTTTGATTAAACATGCAAATGTGACAAAAGCATGATGTGATTCCAGCACTTTGTATTTAATTAAATTCAAATATGCTCAAAATGAAACATTTCATTCACAGTAGCTATTTCCGCTGGTATTAACAGTGATACGAGTCAAAATGCAAACGTGTGTAAATTGTCTGAAGGGGTTTTCCCTTTTGAAATGGGATCTGGATATGGAGAAACTGCCCTCTATCGCAGGAAGTGATGCGTCTCTCGCCTGATCGTAGATGACCACTCTGCTCTAGCCATTGTAGATTCAAACAGAGATCAGTTTGTATAAGAGCCAGTAGCAGGTGCAAGAGGAAAGGAGCACACAAGTTCACATGTCAAAGGTCAAATATCAGCAGGCTGAAAAAAAAATTAATGGCAAATATGGCAACAAAAAAATAGTTTCTTCACTTCTACTGTAGGAGATGGCGTGTGTCTGGGTTTGTGTGTATGTGTGCACAGGAAGGTGACTAATTAAATGAGTACATTAATTACACGTTACACACAAGACACGGTGCATGATCTCTATGTGTGCGCATACGTTTCCAACAATTCAAAACCAGGAATACAATAGCAATAATACAGAATAGGCTCGCACGCGTGTGTAATGACTAAATGAAATGAAGCCTACTGGTTTTCCTGGGCTCATTGTGGCCTGTGTTCAGCTGTATTTTAGTGCTGTGTTTCCCAGCCAAATGTCATGCAAAGTGTCTGCAAAATGGTTTGATCTGAGCAAATTAATGTTGGACATAAAAGTCTAGCTTTCTCTTGGGCAGAGGCCAGGCTTTTCAGAGAGAAAGGGGAAAAGCACTTAGTTGTAAAAGCGAGTTGCGCTTTACATTTTGATCAGGTCGTTTTTCATGACTGAACTTTTTTATTTATTTTTTTATAAAATAGAAAAGCTTGTGATTTCAGGGGTTAACCTGAGGTATCTATATAAGTTTCACATTTTATTTATTCTTTCCCAAAAAAAAGTGTACATTTTGTGTTCAGTCATCATTGATATCTACATTGAATAACATAAATTATTTTGTAACTCAATAATGTGTTGAACTTGAAAACCTAAATTTTTATAAATACTAACTGTATAATAATACTCATATACATCTTTAAAACAGGCAGAAAAACAAACCAGCCCTCAAATGGTTCATGATACTCATATCCATAATTACAATGCTTCAGTATGTGAGTAAAACTAAAGGCTTCCATCATAATGTCAGTCTTAGATGCTCAGACTTGGATCATGATCCACGAGCAGTCGACTCCATGGTAACCAGTATTAAGTGGACACTATAATCATATCATTAATTCAGCTTTGTGACCTCTTTGTCTCTATTTTTAAAAGCAGGTGAGGCAAAACAGCTCTCTGCTCAAACACAGCAGAGCAATTTTACACTACCGCACATCATTGGAGAAGCAGCAGGAGGTCACTTAATGCCTTTACTGAGAAAATAGACAGAGATATTATTTTAGTTTCTTATGATATGATTAGTAGGTATGCAGCCTGCTGTAACTTGATATTTCATATTATAATAGGGACTTTTATTTGCCTCTGTTGCTTTGTTTCTTTAATTTTGTTCTTTATTCTATACATTACTGGTTAAAAGTTTGGAATAATTAAAATAAAAAATAATAATAATTTGAAATAAGTTTTTAAGCTCACAAATGCTGCATTTATACTACAGTAAAAATAATAATATTTTGAATAATTGTAAAATGTAATTTATTCTTCTTTTAGTAAAGCAAAATTTTCAGCAGCCATACCATTCAAACGTTTTGGATAAGTCAGATTTGAAATAATACTACTAATAATAATAGTAACTATTATTATTATTATTTATTCAGAAAGGACACATTAAACTGATTAAAAGTGACAGTAAAGACACAAATAATGTTACAAAATATTTATATTTTACAGGGGTCATGTTATGCGATTTTTAGCTGTCTGTGCATAGATTAGATCCCTGAAGTTGCAAAGACTAAAGTCCCGAAACCAAAGAGATATTCTTTATCAAGAAGACTCTGCCAAACCCCCTAAGACGTCTCATTCAAACACGCCCCCACATCTCTACATCACAATGTGGAAATATTTGCATAATGCAGCTTAAATGTTCACGCACAGAAAGAAGGCTTGGTTTCAGTAAGCAGTAGTGTTGATGCTGCCGTGTCAGTGAGACGCTGTGTGTTTCTAGGCGAAAGCCAAAGCACTTTATTTGGCCTTCTGAAAGTAGATGCATTTAGGAATCATTAAGATTACTTACAAAAGAACAGCAACGCATTTTATGGACAACAGTTTCATGAACCTAGGAGAGGAGGTAATTCTGACTTTGCTATGACAATCTTGCACTTCTGAATCAGCAACTGTATGTTTTGTTATTAGTTTAAGTATTTGCTATTGACTTAGCAAATACGAGAGAGGGAGAGACAGGGTCACATAACAGCGGAGTCAGCTTTCTTAATCGTGGCTTGTGTGCAAACACATACGAGCATCATCACTGTGTCTGAAACGCGACTCTGTTACCCGTTCATGCTTGAACTGATGGTAAATTTAAGGACATTATTAACTGTCTTGTTACATTTAATTTGAAAGCTGAAGCTCGAGATTATGCTGAGGGGCATTACATTTTTGACTCGTGCTTGTGGTGTTCGGCCAATCACAACGCTCTGGGTCAGTTCGCCAATCAGAGCAGACTGTGCTTGTTGGAAGGAGGGACTTTGAAGAAAAAGAAGCGTTTGAGAGAGCACTTACAATAATGTACAGTATTTGAAAAATAATGTGTTTTTTGAACATGAAAGCATGTCAACATATTATGTTACACCAAATACACCAAATAATGATCTTTAGAAAAGCGTTATATAACCACTTTAAATAAATCATGGCATAATAATAATAACAACAATAATAATCATTTTCTTCAGAAAGGACACATTAAACTGATCAAAAGTAAAAGTAAAGACACTAATAATGTTACAAAATATTAACTTTATATTTTAAATAAATCGTGTCATAACAACAACATTAATAATAGTGCACCAATAATAGTTAATAATAACTGAGTTCCAAATCAGGATTTCTGAAAGATAATGTGACACTGAAAACTGGATTAATGTCTTCTATTCAGCTATCACATGAATAAATAATATTTCAAAATATATATAAATAGCACTTTGTAACAATATTTTACTGTATTTTTAGTCAAATAAATGCAGCCTTGATAAACATTGTAAACTTATTTCAAAAACACGAATAAATCTTAATTTAGTATAATCTTTCAAATGTATAATTATTCTAAACCTTTTAATTGTAATTGCTTGATAACACTATGAATCAAACAAAAACTGACTTTTTTTGGAAGTTGCTTTGAATTATTCTCTGCTTATCTTTTTTCTCAGATATGTGGTTATCCTGAGGAATGAAATGGATAAGACTTGTGATGTGATGTCTTGAATTCAGGTCAGTGCTAAATCACATCACGTCAGCAGTCATACAGTTCACATTCATGCATTCATCCACCTGTGCCTGTGCAAAGACAAGAAATAGTCTAATCAGACAGTTCACCCAGTACCCTTTACATAAATAACAAGCTCATCAAAGACATTATGAGAAATTACACATGAGAAGCACCATCTGCACGAAAACACGGACTCGTATACGAAAGCACTGCTCACATGCATGTGCCACTGCATGATACACATAGAAAGGTGTCTGTCGCTGTTAATATCATTCTGTCTGCTAAGTGAACCTCTCATTTCATTCTCATCTCCATCGTTCTCACTCTCTTTTTTACTCTTTCACACACAAGTAGACACATCATCTTCATCATCACCATCACTGGGCACACACACGCACACTCACGTATATACAGAAATGGAGAGACGCTCTTTCTGAGTGAAAGAGGGAGAGATGTCAAGTAAGAAGGGAGAACACAGGAAGCACATTAGTTATCGGTCTCTCCCTTTCATATCCCATTAGAGTTACACTCTTCCATCTGCTCTCTCACTCTTCTTCACCTCTAACAGTCTGCATGCTGCACTTTACTACAGCGGCATACCTGACTAAATTAAACTTCACACACAACACAACAACACACACCACACCACACACACACACACACACACACACACACACACACACACACACACACACACACACACACACACACACACACACACACACACACACAGAGAAAGAGAGATGACCAGCTGAAATATTTACAGAGCTGCAGGAAGAAAAATATAAGCAAAGATTGATGGAATAAAATTGATATAAATATATATTTTTTTATATACACTGTAAAATACAATTTACATAAAACAAATTGTAAATAAAGATTATTGGAATATGTAAAAAAAATACTATTTCATTTTTTCTATGTAAAAATGTAACATTCACTTAACTGTTACTTGCTATTTATTTTAATTGATTATGAAATGTATTATGAAATGTAGTAGCAATTTCTGTGAAAATAGTTTATTTTCAAGTAAATTGTTTTATAACATAGTAGAATTGTATTTGTACATTTCATTTTTATTTACATAATTTAATGTAATTTATAAATTATTAGTATGTATAATATAATACTATTTTATTAAATACAATATATGGTATTAGTATTTAATAATGTTATTATTATGTTTCATATATTGTTATAATTTCTTGCAATATTGCTAATTATACACTATACCGTAAAAAATGTAGGATCGGTATGAGATTTTTTACATGTGTGTGTGTGTGTGTGTGTGTGTGTGTGTACATATATGCGTAGGTGTGTGTGTTTGTGTCATTGCAAAAGATTATATTTTGTGAATTAGAAATTATTAAAATTATATTTATTTACTATATATATATATATATATATATAGTAATAACATAAAAGCTTCACTGTCACTTTATTCATCCCTGCTGAATAAAAAAAAAATTATTCAAGGAATAAAAATATTACCATCCCCCATTTTTTTTTTTTACATTTTATTATTATTATTTTACTTATTGCTGATTTTTTTTCACTTACTGTGTCGATAATCCTAAATACACTCTACATTTCTCCTCTTTAGGCAAATGCAAAGTTATAAAACAATTATCATGAGGTCGTCACATATTTAGCTCATTTACAAAACTCTTCCATTATCATTAAAAGTAAACATTGCAGCAATGGGAGAAAGAGCGTTGTTGAAAAGCCACAGTTGTGTTTGTCCCTCTAGACTCTCCATACACACAGACCTTGAGGGGGGCTTGCACAGAAGCTCTTCAGGGGGTTGTTAGCTGTGAGCTTAGCCACCACAAGGGCTCCAGCTCACGCACTAATTATTTTCATAGTCAGCCGGCTGTGCAGAGCTGGCCTGCGAGTTGTGCAAATGCTTATTTAAGCTGTGTAACTGACATCCATATGGTTTTTATCACCATGAAGAAACGTTTGAACTGCTTATGTTTTCATGCGGCCAAGGCTCTGACCTGTCTGTCAGAAACACTCATATGTGTTGCGTCTCTGGGAAATTATATTCCATAATGTTCTAGATCAGCATGTTTTTCCTTCACTGAGTCACTGTTGTACTTTAAAAGTGTTAATAAAAACTAAACCACATTTGGCATTTTTGCACTGTTTATTTTATGTCTTTTTTGGGAATGATTGAATGTTTTATGAATTCATGTTTTCATAAAATTATACTGCGGTACTTATACTAAATGCATAAGCAAGATTTTTTTTTTCACTGGGATTCTGTATTTTGGATCTTAAATCTGTTAGTGAAAACCTGAAAGTAAGAATTATTATATTTTATCACAGATATTTGGAAGTCTGTTATATGAGGTGCTTTTAAAGGTTGTCTCCCTCAACAAATTAAATACAAATAAGGAAAGTCACGCACTAAAGTACTGGTTAAAATTTATCATTCAATCCTCCATAAATGTTCCTTTATCCTCTGAGCTAAATTATGAATTGGAGCATTTCTTTAGGATGCACCCCGTCTCTCCGAAACTCCAGCCCAATTACATTTCTGTTCATGCAAAACATTAAAGCCACAACTCCACAATGTAGCATAACCACAGGCATTGTCAGAGACAATTGTTTAGGAAATGTAACTCTGCGTAAAAATGTCCAAATGTCTCTCTGTACAGTAGTTGTATGGGCAAGATTACTTTAAATAAACAGCTTAATTCCAGCATGGGTTTGTGAATAAATAGAACAAAAGGCAAAGAAGCGGATTTCCTCTGCTGATTGCAGCCAGATGGTAGCCAGGGTCTGTTGCCGCTTAACTGGCTATTAAGAGGGAAATTCAGAGTAATTCAATAAATAAAGCCGCCATAGGAACTATAGTGTAATGTGTTATAATGCAGTCCGAGTGCTGCACGCTCTTCTTTTTCACACAAACACTTAAAAATAAATAGACAAAATTACACTCACATAGTGTAACATTTAAAGTAGATTTAAGAAAGAAAGAAAGAATCTTTGTGTCATTTGAATTACATTAATTATGTAGATTCATAACAGAGTGTTCATGTGTTTTCAAAATATGATACATACATGAAAATAAAAGTAATACATGAAAATACAGTACTAGTAAAAATATTTCTAAATTGTTCTATTTTTTTCGGTGACACTTTATTTTAGTGTCCTTGCTACGCGTTACATGTAGGCTACGTATTATAGTAACTACAGTAAATTATGCATAATAATTTATGCATAAATTATTGCATGCAACTAATCATAAGCAAAATCCTAACTCATAGTAGTAAGTCGTGTTGTTACCAAATATTAGACAATGCTTAATTGTATAATAACACTGTAAAAAGGACATCATAAAGAAAAATGTAACCAAGTTTTGCACTTATTCAGCATTTTAAAGCAATTTTTTTATGTCAAGTCATATAAATGTAACTTAGAGTGAAAAGTTGAATTTAACAAATGA
>QVTF01007815.1:0-25228 GCA_003573665.1 Oxygymnocypris stewartii
CTTGCTTTCATAAATGAGGATCATAAACGGAAAAAAAGGCCACGGATCAAGATCAGAATCAAACACACAGTCTCTAAACATTAAACACAAAGTCACATGGCTGCGGTTCATACTCACCTCTCCTGTTCATGGGTCGGACCCGGACCACCACTTTCACATTAGACTCATTCACAGCACTTTCATCCATCATGAAGATCTTCTGCACCTGTCTCACCAGATCCTGAGTTATTATGATCAATAACTCTGTTTATTTAATACTACACATTATGAGCTTGATTTGTCAAACAGCTCGGGGTAATGTTTTTAAGCAGTGTAACACTGTATCAAGGATTTGACCTGTTACAATGTTCCAAAGCTCCAAAATGACAAATGTATGAATGCAATTCAAGAAGTTTTAGGTTAGAATGCAGCTAAACCGAGGTGTACCTGTTCATGGAGAGTGTGTCTGCTCGTTATGGAGTTGTGTGTGTCATTCCAGCAGTGATCATGTGGAATAGCTACAGATTAAATGTCCAGAACAGAGACTGACTCATCCAGACTAGAATAAACACTTCCAGACCGACCTAAGGAACAAACATCAAACACGAGTTCATACACGAGAACACAGCGATACATCCACCTGCTTCATTTCCTGATCTCTCGCCATCTTACCGTGTTAAACTTCAGCGGATCTCCAGGAGCGTTTGAGCAGGTGAATCACGCACATACGGGACAGACGGAGAGTAAACACGGAGAGCAGGTAGAGCCACAGCGTCACGCAAACCAGTGCTCGAGTGGGCGTGGCCTGTCGAACCGGAGCTGTTTCTGATTGGACAGTTGAGTTCCGGTGGGTCTAATGTTTCATTTCTATTTTGGACAACTATCAACTACAACTAGTGATGTTTGTATTACTTCATTATTCATTTGATTCTTAGTACCATTATTCAGGTGTAAATTATTGTAGTATTTTATTGTAATATTTGTCATACATCTGTCTTTGTTAAAAAAAAAAGGCATAAAGCCTTGCTATAACTCAGTGTTTTGAGGGTCTTTTGCAGGATAATATATGATATACATATATACAGTCTTGGCCAAAAATATTGGCACCCTTGGTAAATATGATCAAAGAAGTCTGTGGAAATTAATCTGCATTGTTAATCATTTTGTTTTTCATTTTTACTTTCATTGGATAATAATAATTTAAAATGGGGGGAAATATCATTATGAAATAAATGTTTTCTCAAATACACGTTGGACACAATTATTGGCACCCCTAGAAATTCTTATGAGTAAAGTATCTCTGAAGTATATTCCATTCATATTTACAATTTTGAGCAGTCCAGGGTGATTATGAACATGAAATTATACAGCCATGGCTTCCTGTTTCACAGAAATATAAATAGGAATATGATAATATAATATAGTAATACAGTATAATATTGTATATAATAAAGTATTACAGTATTACAGAATACTGTAATATAATATAAATATAAATAAATGCCCTTAATCATCTATCACAATGAGAAAAATAAATAATATATTTATGTGCAGCAAAAGATAATCGAGCTTCACAATTATTGAAGTGGCTTTAAGAAAAGAGCTAGAGCAGTGAAATTCCCATTTCTACCATCAGCGCAATAATTATGAATTTTCAATCAACATAAACTGTTATGAAGCTGCCTGGAAGAGGACGTGTGTCTATATCGTCCTAATGCACGGTTTGAGTGGCTAAAGACTCTCCGAGGACCACAGCTGGAGAACTGCAGAAAATATCAGGGTCAGAAAACCTTTAAAAAAATTGTCAAACAGCACCTTCACATGTTGTTTGGGACGGTTTCAAGAAGAAAACAGAGCTTCACAAGAAGTGAACTGAAGCTGGAGTCAGTGCATCAAGAGTCACCACGCTCAGACATCTTCAGGAAAAGAGCTACCAAGCCACTTCTGAAACAGAAACATCATCAGAGGCATCTTATCCAGGCTACCGGACTGTTGCTCAGTGGTCCAAAGTCCTCTTTTCAGATGAAAGTAAATTATGCCTTTCATTTGTAAATCAAAGTCCCAGAGTCTGGAGGAAGAGTGGAGGACACAGAATCCATGTTGCTTGAAGTCCAGTGTGAAGTTTCCAGTCAGTGATGATTTGGGCTGCCATGTCATCTGCTGGTGTTGGTAGAGTTTTTATTTATTTATCTTGCAAAGCCAGAAACTCTATTTATTTTATATATCATATATTTCTTTTGAAATGATACTTATTCTACATCTTGAAGTTCCTGTTTTACGCCCGGCCGCTAGGGGCAAATGCGCGTCTGTCACGAGCTGAATGACACTCAGGCATACAGTAGAAGAAAAGACATCAGTTCTGAATGTTTCCCGAGCTTTAGCAGAAAACAAGAAAACTAGGAAATCAGATCGGTTTCTGAAGAGCAGACATGAAACTGGTGCGTATATTAGCGTGTTATGTGTTTTACATAAACACGATAAGCTTTGTTTTGAGTTAAATCAGCTGCGGTGACAGAAACAACGAGTCTCCTGCAGTAAATGATGATCTCTCTCCCTCTCTCTCTGTGTGTGTTTATGTGTATGTGTGTTTGAATGTGTGTTTATGTTTGTGTGTGTGTGTTTTTGTATGTCTCTGTGTGTGTTTGTATGTGTCTGTCTATCTGTGTTTGTGTGTTTTTGTATGTGTGTGTCTGTGTGTGTGTGCGCACGTGTGTGTGTGTGTGTGTCTGTATGTGTGTGTGTATGTGTGTGTGTTTATGTTTGTGTGTGTGTGCTTTTGTATGTCTGTGTGTGTGTTTGTATGTGTCTGTTTATCTGTGTGTGTGTGTTTTTGTATGTGTGTGTCTGTGTGCGCGTCTGTGTGTGTGTGTGTGTGTGTGTGTGTGTGTGTGTGTGCGTGCGTGCATGTATTTATGTGTCTGTCTGTGTTTTTTTTGTATGTGTGTGTGTGTGTGTGTGTGTGTTTTTTGTATGTGTGTGTGTGTGTGTGTGTGTGTGTGTGTTTTTTGTATGTGTGTGTGTGTGTGTGTTCAGTACTGTCTGTCAGGTCATCCCACTCTGCCCTGTAATGTGCTCAAGTTTAAGTCCACCACCATCATGCTGGACTGTGGGCTGGACACAACAGCAGCTCTGTGTTTCCTGCCGCTGCCTCTGGTGCACAGGTCAGTATCATGAACATCAGTGCTATTACCAGAACCTGCTCACTCACGATCTACACACACTTTAATGTGCTGATATGAAATGGCATTGTGATTCAAGCACATGTGCTCCGTAAGGTGTTTTGTCGTGGGTTATTCTTTGTATTCTGATACTACTTTACTGTATTGTATTTAGCTTTTTATTGCCATTTATTAGACGTGTATTTCTTTACCTATGTTAATTACTGCAACACTTCAGTTTGATTTTAGAGGATCAGTAAAGTTATTATTTACAACTTTAAACTGTTATATTAGTGTTTTTAAATACAATTATTACATATTCAATGTGGAAAATATTATTTATACTAGGTTTTACATGCATTAAAATTTGTATTTAGGTTTAGATACACTAAATATTTTACTTTTGAAAAAAATGAAAAAACTTAAAATAAATGAAAATAACATACCATCCAAATTTGTGTATGATATGATGACTTTACATGTCTTAGACATGTATTAGATATAATATGTCTCTTATATTCTCTCTCTCTCTCTCTCTACATATATATATGTATATATATATATATATATACATACACACACACACACACATATACATATATATATATATATATATGTGTGTGTGTGTGTATATGTGTGTGTGTGTGTGTGTAACATATATTATGTAAACATCTACTAGGGTTTAAGCAATTAATAATCCCATCCAGTGGACTAAACCAATTAGATATCTTATGAACATGTTAAAGCTAAGGTGATAACTTCTGATGAAAATAACTTTGTTCTGCTGCTTTAGTCCAAGATTATCCAAACTCCCAGGATGGGTTTCCAAAGATGGAGCCATAAACCTGGAAAAAGTGAGTACTTGTTTGACACTGAAATAACCACAGTACTCACTATAAAATATGAATGAACTCAAATATTTCATAATGATTTAGTCATGTTGTGTGTGTGTTGTAGGAGTTGAAGGAATGCTCAGGACGTGTGTTTGTGGACTCACAGCCTGAATTTAGCCTCCCTGAAGTAAATATGAGCTCTTCCTCCTCCTGTCCTGTCTGAGCATCAGAAAGGGTTTGGTAAAGAAATGATTTTACGTTTCCAGAAAGAGCTGCTGGACCTCTCCACCATAGACGTGATCCTGATATCAAACTATCACTGCATGATGGCTCTGCCGTATATCACCGAACACACGGGCTTCACCGGGACCGTGTACGCCACTGAGCCCACCCTACAGATCGGCAGGTGATCATGTGACACTGAAGACTGGAGTAATGATCACAGGACATCACAGGAAAAAAATACATATTAATATTTCACAATATTACTGTTTTGACTGTATTTCTTATCAAACAAATAAGAATGCCTCGGTGAGCAGAAGAGACTTTAAAAGCATTCAAAAGTTAACCGACTCTAAACGTTTGCACGGTGGTGAATGATCTCGCATTAGCTGACGTTGGATTCCTCACCTGATATAACGCAGAGTTGATCTTGCAGTAAGATGATGTGGTGTTGTGTGTCTTCAGGCTGCTGATGGAGGAGCTGGTGACGTTCATGGAGAGAGTACCAAAGGCTCATGCTGCCACCTGCTGGAAGAACAAAGAAATACAGCGGTAATAAACTCATTCTGGCCAAAAACCAGACTCTGACAACAGTTCGCTTTGTTTTTGTGACGCCATGAATGAGAAATCCCATTAAGGTTTTAGGTTGCTAATTAATTTTTTGTAGTTCATCAGCTAAACATTGTGGGTTTCTATTATTAAAGACTCATGTTATATAGAGATAATACATTTCATAAAATATAATGTCATTAATAATTGAATATCAAATTAATACAAAATAAAAAAAAGTCTTTATAATAGTCACTGGACACGTCACTGATAATCCCTGGTTTGAAATCTCATAAAGGTGTTTGTATTTCAGCTTGCTCCCGGCACCTCTGAAGGACGCGGTGGACGTCTGGAGCTGGAGGAAGTGTTACAGCATGCAGGAAGTCAATTCTGCCCTCAGTAAAGTCCAGCTGGTGGGATACTCTCAGAAAGTGGTGAGGTCCTCATTGTGACTCTCCAGACTAAAACGAAAGGCATAAATCCGTGTAAACTGCTCCGTTTAATCTGTGTGTCTGTCTGTCAGGAGCTGTTTGGAGCGGTGCAGGTCACGCCGTTGAGTTCAGGATATTCTCTGGGCAGCTCAAACTGGATCATTCAGTCACATTATGAGAAAGTGTCTTATGTGTCTGGCTCGTCTCTGCTCACCACACACCCTCAGGTGCCGCCACACACACACAAATCACAGCAGAAACATGCCACGCCACACCACGCCAGCACACACGTCCGAGGCAGCATCACACGTATCCTTGAGAGAGAACACAATCCCTTAAATCATGAAGAAATCATGCAAGTCAAGAGAAATGCTGATTATTAATTCATTCAGTATCATAAACTCTATTAAAGTGCCCCTATTATGCCTTTTTGAATATTACCTTTCATGCAGTGTGTCATGTAGCAGTATGTGTACCTTGAAAGTACCTTGCATGCATCTAAACCTGTTTTAGGAGACTCATAAAACAATATTAGAAACTTTAAAAATGGCATAATAGGGGCACTTTAAATAATAATATATTCATTTAAAATAAAATGTATATTAATATTTTAAAATTAAATTATTTCACAGCAGAATGTATTAATAAAAGAAGTTACATTTAAAATGGGCTGTTTTATCCAGTGTTTATTTGATATATTTGCACGCATGGCATAGCAACATTGAAATCAATCATAAATTGAGTCCAGTGTTGAAATAGATAACTAAAACGAAAACCATTAGAAATCATTTTTTGTTTAGGGGAATAAAGCTAAAATAAAACAAAAACAAAATATTAGATGAAAACTTGCACTTAACAAAAGTAAGCAAAATGAGAAATGCCTTGGCAACTAATTAAAATGAAAGAAGTTTAAGTTAAAGTACTAAAACTATATACAAATATTAATATATAGAGATCAAAACTAATACAAATGAAAAAAGCACATTACAAAAAAAAACGGAAAATATTAAAATAAAAGCTAATCCAAAATATTAATAACATATAAATAATAGATTATATAAATAACTCTGGTCGAGTGCTTTTTGGAAATGTTGAAATGAGGAAAAATTAGAAATGTTGTCTTGGCAACTAACTGAAATGAATTAAGTTTAAGTGCTAACATTTATTTACAAATAAATTAAAGCTTAATAAAAAAGAAAACAAATACAAATTGCAAAAGCACAACAAAATTACTTACCCTGAAAGTAATAATATATATATTAGTTAAAATAATACAAATGTCCAAATCACATAAGAAAAAAAGCCAATTCAAAATATTAATAAATACCATAACAGTATATAAATAACACTGATTGAGTAATATGTGTTTTCTAACATAACATCACAGCTCATTAATATCAGTTGTGAGTTTAGTCTCTTAATAGTAATGAATAAAAATGATAATAATCTTTTTTGTTAACTGAACATAGATAAATATTAGATGAAATATTTACACTCTGTTGACTGTGTGGATGTTCTCTATGCACACAGTGTGCTGGACAGTAAGAGTAAGGGTCTCTGTTTCTTCTGTTGTGTGCTGCAGCCCATGGAGCAGAGCTCTCTGAAGAACAGCGACGTGCTCATCCTGACAGGCCTGACCCAGATCCCCACCGCCAACCCAGACGGCATGCTGGGAGAATTCTGCAGCAACCTGTGTGAGTTTGACTGTGTTACGACTGTGTTACGTAAGAGCGCGTCTGACTCGGAGTGTTTTCTCTCTCCTCAGCCATGACGATCCGTGCCGGCGGGAACGTGCTGGTCCCGTGTTACTCGTCCGGGGTCATCTATGACCTGCTGGAGTGTCTGTATCAGTTCATGGACTCGGCTAACCTGGGCAGCACCCCGTTCTACTTCATCTCCCCCGTGGCCAACAGCTCGCTGGAGTTCTCGCAGATCTTCGCAGAATGGTACGATCGCAAAGCGCTTCCAGTAATCTGCTTGATTTAGAAATAAGAGATAGAATGGCTTTCCCATTACTAAACGTACATTGTAATCATAGTTTCTATCATAATACTAGAGTTATTTTAGTCAGTTTCAGTCGCCACTGTCATCGCAATTAGTGAAATTCAGTCCATCAAATAAATGATAAATGACGATCATGATAAATGTTCATAGTTTGTTGGTCCTCAAAAACCATCAAGTCATGGAAAATGAATAGCGACATTTATTTATATTATTTTAATATATATATATTTTTATCAGCTAGATATTGTGTGTTTTGTTTGATCAAAAACACCTGTATGATATGATATTAAATTATTATTAAATATTAAATTATTATATAAATAATACATGTTTGTATTTAATACTTTTCTTGTTCATCAGCTAGATATTGCGAGTTTCTGTAATGTATACAATTTAAATATAGTTATTAATTGTATAATAATATTATATTTACTATTTTGTTCATCAGATAGATATTATAGGGATTTTTATTAAAGACATTTAAATATATATAATTAAAATATAATATAATAATTGAATGTTATTTAACAAAATCAATCTATATATTTTTCTAGTTTGTCAACTATGTATTGTGGATTTTTGTTTTTTGAAAAATCTGTAATATAAAATATAATGAATAATTTAAAATGAATAAAATAAAAATATATTTAATTACAATTTGTTTCTAGTATTTTTTCTAGTTCATCAGCTTTATATTGTGGGCTTTGTCTTATTAAAGACATCTATAATGTAGTATAATATAATCAAATATGAATTAACAGAATAAAATTAATAAAATCATATATGATTGTATGTTTTTGCATTTCATTCTCATATTGTGGGATTTGTCTTATAAATAACATCTTTAACATTCATAATTTCTTTAAAAGTAATTTTTTCCATGCTGGCAGATTCTATGGTTACCATGGTGATGGTTCATTATTGCTGTGATATTTCCATAGACGTGCTCAATAATAGCTCATTCTCTGGCTGTTTTGTTGAAGGTTGTGTCAGAACAAGCAGTCTAAGGTCTATCTGCCCGAGCCGCCTTTTCCTCACGCAGAGGTACGAACCAAACTCTGCTGAATCATCAGAGCGCACGCAGACCTGTACCGACACACAGCTGTTTGTCATGTGTTTGCTCTCTGCAGCTGATTCAGACCAATAAACTGAAGCATTACCCCAGCATCCACGGAGATTTCAGCAGTGAGTTCCGGCAGCCGTGTGTGGTGTTCACCGGGCACCCGTCCCTGCGCTTCGGGGATGTGGTGCACTTCATGGAGCTGTGGGGCAAATCCAGCCTCAACACCATCATCTTCACCGGTGAGAGCCGGCATATCACTCTTCTGCAGAGAGGATGCATTCAAAACTGACAGTAAAGACATTTATCAGGGTTTCCGCAGAGTCATAAAAAGTCATAAAATGTCTTAAATTTAATAATAAGAATTTTAGGCCATAAAAAGTCATAAAAACATCCGGATTTTCCATACAAGGTCATAAATTACATTTAGCCACGTCTTAAATTGATATGCTTGTTCATTCATTGGTTTTACCATCGCCTTTTCCCCCCTGAAAATGCGCTGGCGGTGGCATTCATTCATTTCGCCTGTTGTAGTTCTGTCTGAGGAATCTGGGTGGTATCACAGCATTCCAGAACTACAAGGTCCATGTGGCAGTGCAGCAAATAGACTTTCACAGAAACCCGCGCGAACTCCCAAGCTTCACTGCCAATGTTCTAATGTAGCCTAGGCCTACAGTCTAGTTCGCAAGAGGTACTGTCTCCTCAGCTCATCTCTCAGCTTGTTACTGTATGTCGTTGAGTCACTGCTTAGTCTCCCGCTCTATCACAATGGGAAAGTGTACATTTAATGGGCTATGGCTCGAAGCCGGTCCGTTTAGTAGTTGGCTCAAGCCCGTGTAAGAAGGCGTTTAGGCATAAAATCCTTACAGTCGCATGCAAAGTCAGAAAAGCATAAAGTTGTTGTAAAAGGTCTGCAGCGATCAATCAGTTTTGTTCGGCTCCGTCACTAACGTTACTGGTCCAAGTACAGCGCGGGCTTCCGTTTGTCTCGCATCCAGTGCCACACACAGTGGTTTCGGATCAACCTCCACACTGAAAGAGGAGATCCTGTGGGTGTTGAATACCGTGACCAAACACCAGTCGTACAAGGGGAACGAAGATATTGCTGAACTTTTCCGAGCAATGTTCCCAGACTCTGACTCTGATCTTTACGTGCGGGAAAGATATTATATTAAAATAATATATTAAAAAAGACCTCGTCTCCAAGGTCTCGGGGCCTTACGTTCTCATGTTTGATGAAACAATGTACAATTGTTGTTCCTGTGTTCTTGATACTTAAGAAAATGGAACCTTTAAATAATAAAACTTGTTACCTTCAATGAAAGTCAATAAAAAAAGACTTTTGAAAGGAATTTTAATGACTGACATGAAGTTATTTTTCGTAATTCATGTAGGTCATAAATTTAAATCATAATGGTCATAAAAAAGTCTTACATTTGACTGACTAAACCCTGCAGAAACCCGTTCTTTTGAACTTTCTATTCATCAGAGAATCCTGAAAAATATGAAGCAGCACAACTGTTTTCATCATTGATAATAATCAGAAATGTTTAGGGATCATGTGACACTGAAGACTGGAGTAATGATGCTGAAAAATCATCATTGCTTCACAGAAATAAATGACATTTTACAATATATAACAATTTAAAATTGTAATAATATTTTACTATTTGTCTGTTTTTTATCTAATAAATGCAGCCGTGAGCAGAAGATTAATGAACACCGTTTACTCCAAAAACACAAGAAAAAATAAAACAGTAAACTATTTTTAGGATCGTTATAATTGTTTGCATCAATTGATGCAGTATTTCTTCTTTTCTGCAAACAAATATTTTTCATAATGATTTTATAATGATGCAAAGTCCCCAGTGGAAAGCCCGTGGAATGTCTAGAACGGTTGCCATGGAAACTGGGATGTAAAATTGACTTGAATGTGGTGTAGCTCTGAAACGCTTTGACCTCTGACTCTCAGAACCGGACTTCTCTTACCTGGACGCTCTGGCTCCGTACCAGCCGCTGGCCATGAAGTGCGTTTACTGTCCCATAGACACACGGCTCAACTTCCACCAGGTGACCAAGCTCCTGAAGGACATCCAGGTACAGTCGGAAGGTCAGATGTCCTCAGTGTGTCCATTAACACATGACATGATTGAATTAACTCTGTTGTCCCATCAGCCTCTTCATGTGGTGTGTCCGGAGCAGTACACGCAGCCTCCTCCGGCTCAGCCTCACCGCTCGGACCTGATGCTGGAGCTGCAGCCTCCACCCATGGCCTACCGCCGCTGCTCCGTCCTGGGCCTTCCCTTCAGACGCCGCTACGAGCGCATCCACCTGCTGCCTGAGGTCCCATTTTAATCTCACGGACAGATTCACTGCTTTTTACCATGCTTTAATATCTAATATTCATATATTAAATTGGATTTTAGTTTTTCAGTTTAGTTTCATATTTTTTAATAGTTTAATTATTTCTGTTTTAGTTTTATTTTAGTTAGTATTTTAACTTAGAAATGTATATATATATATAACTGTGAATAGTTTATTTAATTTTAGTTTGAGTATTTTAACCTAAACATAGCTCAGTTAGTTGCCAATGTAACATTGACATTTTCTTTTGAATTATTTTATCTAATATTAATAGTTTATATTTATCATTTGCTATTTTCGTGTTATTTATATAGTTTTAATGTTTAATATTATTTTAATTGGCTTTTGTTTTTGTATTTTCAGTTCATTTTAATTTTAGTTTTTAGAAGCTTTGTTCATTCTATTATTTCTAGATACATTTATTTTTAGTTAATTTTTATTTCAGTTCAGTAATTTTTGTATTTTAAATAACTTTTAAATAAATTTTGTTTAGTTGAAGTGTTTTATTATTATTATATTTTATTTCAGTTTTATTTAAATGAACAAAAATCCAGTGAAATAATTTTCAATTTTGTTAATTATAACACAGGTCAAAAAGCTAAAAAAAGTATAGATTTGTTCAGTTCTGTATATAGATTATTTGTATGCTGTCAAATAGAAAAGCGCTATATCAGTCGATATGCATGAAGCTCGTCTGTTGAGTTGAGTTTCTTCTGTTCTCGTCCAGCTGGCCAGGTCTCTGGTGCCGTCGGAGATTAAAGCGGGCGTCTCGGTCGCTACAGTGTCTGCGGTCCTGCAGTCCAAGGACAACAAGCACGTTCTGCAGGTCAGTCTGATAAACCGTCATGAAGTCTGCCTGCATCTTTCTCTACATCCTCTGAAGCTTTTAGAGCGCATTATAACCAACCGCATGGTTTATAAACTACGCTTTATTCATCCAGCGTGAACACAGCTCATACAGACGTTACAAATGCAGAACGCCCTTCCCAGTTTACTCAGGAAACTAAAGCACAAAAACATCTCGTAATGTTACAATATGAACATTCCTATGAAAAAAATATGCAAAAACCACACAAAAAATAATTAAATAAAGATACTACTACAGCTACTAGTCATATATTAATTTAATATACTTATATACAATTATTATTAGTCAGTTGAATTGGTTTTAATCACTGGTATATATATAAAATATACACATATATAAAATAATTAAAACAAATGAAAACAATTAATATAATTACTATACAATTTTATTGTTATAGTTTTTGTTTAGAAACAGTTTCATAAACACAAAGAAAGTCTTTTTTCACAACCATGATATCAATTTTAATGTAAGATAAAAAATAAACTAACACAATTATAAGATAATAATTGATAATGATCATGATGATATAATAATATATAAACAATATGATTCAAATAATTAACAAAATAATGAAAATATTTTTTTTATTAGCATAGTTTTATATTCTAAACAAAAAGTATTTTTCTTAAAAAGCTATGCTTTTTTCACAACCATGATAAAAAAATAAGAAAAATTAATGTGAGTATTGTAGATAACAAACAAAAATATATATAAAAAATACAATTATTATAATAATTCTAATAAATACAAAAAATGTATAATTTTAATAGTAATTAAAATAACTAACAAAATAATTAAAATACAAATTGATCAACATAGTTTTTAATCTTAATAAAAAGCGAGTCTTTTCTCTCACGGCTGATTCAGCAGCTTCATCTCTAACATAAGAAAATAAAACACGGCCCTTTAAGGTGAAAACATGCTTTACAGTGTTTTCATACATCTGTGTAACTAGAAGCATTTGCATTATCTCAGGCCTAAGAAATGATGTTGTTCTTATTTATGTGTGTGTTTTATAGCCGGTGCCCAAGCCCGCTCCCGTGCCGCCCAGTAAGAAGAGGAAGAGGGTGATGGAGGAGGCACCGGAGGTCCTGAACCCCAAACCTCTGCTGAGCGGGGCGGTTCCTCTGGAGCCTTTCCTGGCCATGCTACACAAGGTACAACACACACTCCATCTGCACTCTAACCAGTCAACTCGCTCTGTTAAACAGGGCTCAGAGCGCCTGTAGGCTCAAGTCAAGCCGGGACAGGAGCTTGACGAATGACTCGCAGTGTCTGTAGTGAAATGCCCCGGGGTGCTAGAAAGAGAAGCGCACACCTGACGGAGGTAACTCCACCCGCATGACCCACTGACACACAGATCTGCAGCTAGAATGTCCCGCCGGCGGCAGAAAACACAGAAGAAAGAGCAATCCAGCGAGCGCCGTTAGCATGCAGGGAAACGGCAAACTCAAACGACAGCTTCTGTAGGTGTCCGGAACATCGATTAGATGCTCAGATGAATTCCTCTAATGATCGTAAATGAAGGTGACTTTGTGAGCTGCTAATGAAGTCGCTGGGTTTCTCAGAGAAGTGCTGCTTTAGTGCTGATGATGCTGCATTATTAGCTGGAAACTTGATGTATTATGATCAAGTATCATCATCTACAGAACTATTTTCTCAGATTGAACATCATTTAGGTGACAAATCTGCAACAATCAAGGTGACTTTTTGGTTCACTATAGTTTAATTCATCAAAATTAAAAGCAATTTTATTACATTAGCTAATTTCAACATTTCAAAGGGGTGTTTGATTGTGATTTGTACTTTTTTAACATTAGTGGGTGTGTAATTTTGCTGTTTGAGCATAAACAATATCTGCAAAGTTACGACGCTGGAAGGTCAATGCAAACGGAGATATCGTTGTTTAAAATCATGGCAGTATAATGCCTACAAAAACAGCTCGTAGCGACTACAACGAGCTACTTCCCGGGTTCGTTACGTCACAAGGGACAGATCGGTGGAGAATAAATGATGTGAAAAATAATGCTTTTGTTTTTTTAAACAAAGCATTAACACGTGTTAGATTGCACCCCATAAACACAATCAAGCCTAGAAAATAAACAGTCAACCACTCCTTTAAAAAACGTTATCTTAATATTACTTACTCTTTTAGTATTGCTTATGTACTACTATATAACTTATGCATATTTTGAATTAAATGTTTTATATTTTTTGTTTTCATTTTAGTTTAGGTTTTAGTAATTTTATTTTGTCAATGTATTATTTTATAATTTTTTAAATATTTAACTTTGATTTATTTTAGTTCAGTTTAAGACTAATATTTATTTGTAATATTTTTTATATATATATATATATACAAATTAATTCAGCTTTAATGAAATTAATTTTTTTAAGTTTTAGATTTGTATCTATATATATTTTATAACTATTGTCCATTTTGATGGCTTGTAGAATACTGTAAAGTCTGTTTTCATTGACTGATTTGTGTTATTTATTTACTCATCTAATCTATATACGCTATATTGAATAGATGTATTGCAGTCATTTCCCTCATTTTAATGAGTAATGTGATATGCGCAATACCGCACTGAAATTCAGGATATAATTCTATTATAAAGTAACAGAGGATTGTGAAATAGATTTCCATCACTTTTACAAAACTTTCTGGGTTTATTTATTTTTCCAAATCGATACAGGCTTGTAAATTGCGGTATTAAAATTTAATGGGTTTTTATGTCCGTACGAACCCTGAATGTGACGATCGGGCGCGTTTATAATTTATTTGAAGCTGCGGATTCGGGTGACGTTTTGACTCATCCGCGCACCACTAATACACACACACTTCAACATTCTATTTTACATATTTCAACATTCTATTTCTAATACGTTTTTCATTTAATATTTATATATTTAATTGATTTCAGCTTTATTCTAATTACCAAAAATGTTTAATATGTGAAACAGCTCATTACGCAACTCTAAATGTTTCAAATGCATGCTATTTACAGCACAGCTGTGTTGAATCTCTGCTCGCAGAACGGCATCACGGAGGTGAAGGTGGAGGAGACGGCAGACGGACACATTCTTCACCTGCAGACGGAGGACGTGCTCATCCAGCTGGAGGAAGACGCCACACACATCATCTGTGACAACAACGAGCCGCTGCGCACGGCGCTCAGAGACCTGGTGCTGCGCTTCCTGCAGAAACTGTGACCTCTGACCCCAGCGCTAATAAACCAGGATCCAGAACTACTGTGTGAGGCTGATGAACTGCTGCAGTCGCTCTAGACACATTTTCAGAAGGGAGACTTATTTGTGTTTTATATCATTGTAAAATAACTTTTGGAATAAAACGTGTTTTCTGTATTTGCTCAAGCCTGTTTTTTCTCTCAATTTAAAAGTCATCCTGAAACTCACATTCAGTTATAATGAAGCAAAAATAATAATAAAATATTAGATTTAAACAAAATATACATATATTGCCCTGGCAACTGAAACAAGGTGAAGTAGTAAGATTATTAATACTGAAACAAAAGTTAAATTGATTACAGCCAAACAGAAAATAACTATAAACATTTAGATCAGTGTTATTGATAAACTAAAATTATTACAAATCATTTTCATTAATTGAAATTAAGCTGAATTAACATAAAATATAGCCTGATCATTAGATTAAATACATTTAAAATAAAAGAAATTTGAAATACTAAAATTAATCAAACCAAAGTAATGTTTCAGAAAAATGAAATGGAAATAAAAATAAATTAGAAATATATATAAAAAAACGAATATAAATGACAAAAGCTTATAAAGAAATTTTAATTTAAAACGAAAATATCAAAATAAAAGCTAATCCATACTATTAATAAATACTATAACTATAGAAATATTTCAGAAATATCACTGCAAAATGAATTTGAGAAGCGACTTCATAAATGCAATAAACATCAAGGACACATCAGATGATATAAGACAGTGAGACATGATGAAGGAACGTGAAAGTCCTGCAGGCGTACTGTAATCTGATGGAACAACATTCAGACATTTACAAGACTTCAGAGTCCGAATACATTTTGGGGCCACAGTCAAAAGTTCAAGACGATGAATATGACCTCAATCTAGTTTTCTCCATTCATAATGTAATCCAGCCCAGCACTCGGTGGTTTGAGAGGAGTTTGTCCTGAAGCCCTGAAACACTGCTGTAACGCAATCTCTCTCTCTCTCTCTCTCTCTGCACTGATATCATGTGTGTCTCTCGTGGGTGCTGTAAACACACACCTAACACAACATCCAGCTGCATGTGCTACTATTAGGAGTGCTGGGAAAGCCCATGTCTGGACACAAATCCTGTAGTTATTCTGGTTAGACATTAGTCAAAGTATTCTCCAGTCAGTGCTTGTGTGGGAAGAATTATTAGTGATTCTATGGTAAGAAATAGGCATACTACAGAAGTGTATAACTACAATACTGCATAGTCTTCACTGTATGAATCAAATATGAACTGATTCTTATTAAAGATCCAAAAGTGATTCAGTCAAGAGCAGTGAGTGATTTTCTCTCATCTGATGTCGTCTAATTAACATTAATGCCTCAGGATGTCTCTGCTGTCCCTTTAAGAACGTCTGCACAGATCTGATATAATGAAACATATCCGATTTTCACCCAAACTGTTTATGTTTATTTAACACATAACCAACTGTGTTTATGTGAATACTCCACATGACGGGCATTTTGACTTAATTGTGTGTGTATTTGTCCATTCAAGCACAATAAGACGCCAAAGAGATGGGAATTTTACGATAGCGTCCTGAGAGAAGCTGTTTGTGTGTGCACCACATTAAGTTCTTTTTCACTGCTTATTGTGCTTAATATCTTTACTAAATATCATAAACTTCCCGAATTCACGACAGCATGCCCTCTGAGAGAGACGGTTTCTTCAAGTATATGTCAGCGCGAGTTCTATTCCCCTGCTTACTGTGCTTAATAACTCTATTTATCATCAGCATGCACCACTATTTATTTTGTTATTCGTGCATGTTTCCTTATCACCCTTAGGTCAGATGTATAGAACACCACACAGAATGGAAATAACGACAGACAGAACAACAGACGCTATATAGAACAATAGATATAAAGAATGATAGAATGCTATAAAGAATGATAATATTAGGGATGCGTCTATCCGATATTCAGTACCGGTCTCGGCTCCGATTCTGGCATTTTCTGCCGGATCGAGTATCGTCTAGACCGATCCAAATCCGATATTGAGCGTATACTGTTCTGAGTTATTGTTAAGCCCCACAAAATTCACAAAAACATTATAAAGCACCATAAAGTTTTCTAGCACTATATTTCAAGAGCGCACAGTAACAGATTTAAAACTGTAAAAAGAAAAGGCTCAAATAAAACATTACACAGATATAATATACTACACATCAATATCTCTTTGAACTTTGCACGGGATACGCATAAGCGTTTTCTGACTCTATATTGGAGCATTTTGTATTATAGACTAATACTTTTGCGCAATGAAAGATTATAAATAGCCTTTTTCTGGTTCTTTCCTATCTATCATATGTTGCTGCCTTCATTACTGTGCTATACATTTACAAGTAATGTCTTTGATTTTATAGTATATACTTCTATACAAATATATTTACTTGTTTTTCATGAATGTATTTATAATACAAAGAGCAATGTGTAACATTTTACCAGATTTAGTCCTAAACTTAACTTTTATTTGTTCCCCAGTAAATAATGTTGTTTTACTAAATGTGCGCACCTGTGATTTTTCAAGAGTATCTTTTGCTGCTGAATTATCCACAAACCTATTTATAATAGTATTTTTGTCATAGATTATGATTAGATATTTTTTCATTTGTTATTTTTCATTCAAATTAAGTTGTCTATATTTGGCAGATTGTGTTTAAAGCACAACAGAGTGATGATCAGATCAACACAGAAGTATAGAAATTCTACATTGATTAAAAAACACTGCACTGGTATTGGATCGGTGTCGGCAGATACTCCGAATCTTCAGTATCGTTGCATCCCTAATAAATATAATGAATGATAGATAGAGCGAGTTATAGAAAGAATGATATACAAAATAGAACAAAAGAAGAATATACACAGAACGATATAAAAAAAGCTTGACAGAGTTGAATATACAGGTATATCTAAAAAAAATTGAATATGGTGAAAAAGTTATCTTTTAATTTAAAGTTTACTTTTTTTTGTAACATTTCAAAAAGTGAAACTTTCATATATTTTTGATTCATTACAAGTAAAACACTTCAATGTTTTTTTTGTTTGCATTTTGATGATTAGAGCTTACAGCTAATGAAAGTCAAAAATCGGTATCTCAAAATATTAGAATATTTACATTTGAGTTTCAATAAATGACCATCCATACAGTATAAATTGTGAGATCTCTTGTTCTTTGAAAGCACAATAATGGGGAACACTGCTGACTTAGCAATGGTCCAGAAGAAGATCATTGACACCCTCCACAAAGAGGGTAAGTCACAGAGGGTCATTACTGAAAGGGGGGGGGGGGGGGGGGGCTGTTCAAGGAGTGCTGTATCAAATCATGTTAAACGCAAAGTTGACTGGAAGGAAGAAATTGGGTAGGGAAATGTGCAGAAGCAACAGGGATGACCGCAAGCTTGAGAATACAGTCAAGCAAAGCCGATTCAAACACTTGGGAGAGCTTCACAAGGAGTGAACTGAAGCTGGAGTCAGTGCATCAAGAGTCACCACGCTCAGACATCTTCAGGAAAAGAGCTACCAAGCCCCTTCTGAAACAGAAACATCATCAGAAGCATCTTATCTGGGCTAAGGAGAAAAAGAACTGGACTGTTGCTCAGTGGTCCAAAGTCCTCTTTTTAGATGAAAGTACATTCTGCATTTCATTTGTAAATCAAGGTCCCAGAGTCTGGAGGAAGAGAGGAGGACACAGAATCCATGTTGCTTGAAGTCCAGTGTGAAGTTTCCAGTCAGTGATGGTTTGGGCTGCCATGTCATCTGCTGGTGTTGGTCCACTGTGCGCAGTCATCTACCAGGACATCTTAGAGCACTTCATGCCTCCTTCTGCTGACAAGCTTTATGGAGATGATGATTTCATTTTCCAGCAGGACTTGGCACCTGCCCACACTGCCAAAGGTACCAAAAACTGGTTCAATGACCATGGTGTTACTGTGCTTGATTGACCAGCAAACTCGTCTGACCTGAACCCAGAGAATCTAGATGAGAGACACCAGACCCAACAATGCAGATGATCTGAAGACTGTTATCAATGAAACCTGGGCTTCATTACACCTGAGCAGTGCCACAGACTGATCGCCTCCATGCCACACCGCATCGATGCAATAATTCATGCAAAAGGAGGCCCAACCAAGTATTGAGTTCTGAACTTTTCAGAAGCCTGACATTTCTGTTTAAAATATCCTTTAAGAGACACTGAAATTTGGGTTTTCATTATCTATAAGCCATAATCATCAAAATGTCAAGAAATAAAGGCTTGAAATATTTCACTCTATGTGTAATGAAGCTATATAATAAATGGGTTTCACTTTCTGAAATGAGTGACAAAAAGTATTTATCTATTTCATGTTATTCAAATTTTTTTTTTTAGATGTACCTGTAAACAGAAACATGTCTTCCAGTATTCATCTTTAATAGCGAGGTGGCTCATGGGAAGGTTTCTGAGATGTTTCCTCACAGGGAGGATCTAATTTCACGTTGGGCTGCTTCTCAGCCTCTCATCATGTGTGTGTGAGAGAGAGAGACGCTCAGCTGATGTCAGACAGTGAGATGCGTGTCTGGGCTTTGATTACAGACTGCAGTGCTTCCTGAACGGCAGACCCCACCTGAGCCCGGGGCCCGTCGAAGCAGCTGCGCTCACGGCCCCTGAAGCCCACAGACCGGAACAGTCAAAACACAACCAGTGCTAGTGGAGAACGTTATAAAGGTACATCTGTGTGAATCAGGAACAAACCATTACGCAAATGAATCCCCTAAATTACTGTAATGTGTGATTAATTACAGAGAAGAGGATTCATTTACTACTCCAAACGAATGATGAAATCAGCTGGGATTTGTTATTGTGAGGTCAGGTACATTAGAGCTGTGCAGATGTCATTTGTAATATCACAGAGTTTTTTTCATGCACGTTTGCTTATTAGAAACAAAAATCAAGCAAATGGCCTACTGTTTTAACTAAGAATACTGTAGTTTCACAACACCTCATTTATTATGACTGTCGAGTACCATAACTCAAGCTAGATTATTATTTATGGATTTAGACCCTCTTGTCAACTTTCAGGGTGAAAAGAACTGTCCAGCATCACATCTGATCTAAAATATCACATTTAAATACATATACATTTTAATTAAAAATAAAAATACTAAATAATAATGAGTACAAATACTTACAATATAATGTAATACTATTCAAAGATAAATGAATACCAACCACAGATCCAGTTTTATTTTAGTATAATTGAGAGACTATTATAGTTCTTTTATTTGTTTAGTTAAAACATTTCTGTAAATGTGGCAAAATTAGCCAAAGGCTAAGACTACGGATTTTTCACCCATAGTTCCTTTATTGTAATATTTTGTCTTCATTTGAATTACAGTCATGTTGTTATTTTTAAGTTTATACATACATAAATATACACACACGTCATCAAATTAAATTCAAAGGGGGAAGAATGATGTTGTTGGAAAAAGTTATTTTATTCATTTTAGTTAACTTTTTTTATTGCAAAGTAATACAAATGTTTATTCCCTTTATTTTTTTTTAATTAGTTTCAGTTTTAGTTAACTATTAGTTAACCATTTTACTGTCATTTGTTAGTCCTGGATCCAGTTTTCTTGATCATGTTCCTCAATGAACACAAACACAATAAAACCTATTGCCTAAATTTCATATGAATTAGAAGACAAATCATTAATTTCAAACCCACTGATTGAGATCGTCAGCATAAGGAAAGAGATGATGACACTGGCTGGTTTATTAGTGTGGTTGAAGAAGTTGTCAGTTATAACATTTGCTGGCATTCAACACTTTACTACCAATAGTTTATATCGTCAGTTCTTGTCCAATCCCAAAGGCCATACAGCCTTCACCATAATTAAAAACATAATAAAACATTAAAGCCTGTTCAATAGATTTATACACAATACAAAACATGGGTGTTACCAAATAATAATAATAATAATAATAATAATATTGAATCATTCATATTCCTATTCTAAGGGGAACAGAGCCATATTTTTTGTGTTTAAAAAAATAAAAGTCATTCATTTACAATTGCTGAGCCATTTTGCCTAATGCACCTGTCAAACATGTCAGGACAGCCATCCTGAATGAACCAACAGACAGAAACCGTCAAGCTCAGCGCTCTCAAAGGCAGATTTGTCAACCCGAAGGAGCCTCAGGTAACATCCTGGCACAGAAAAGAGACTCGTACCGTTTACAGAGCAAAGAGAAAATACTGCGCGTCCCGTAACTCTCATCCTTCCTCACAACCAGAACCATGCTTGCCATTTGTAGTCACACAAACACATTCACACATGAAGCTGTCAAGAACATGTCCAGGTCACATTTCACCCAAAACAAAACAAACAATTATATTATGCATGAAGAAAAATGAACACAAATTCTTTTCAGACCAGATTTGGACATTTTCATGACAATAAAACACATTTTCTCTCAAAATGTCCCAAACACTATTTTGCAAAAATTAAATATTTTAAATGTATACATTAAATAATTCATAGTAATGTTTGTTGCACTGAATTTAGTGTGATGTAAACAGAAAAATGATGCGCATTACTGAGATTTTGTTGGGTTATCGTAATGAGACCTGATAGAAATGTGTTTAGTTGCCATGCAAACCCACATCTTAACATTAATTTATTGAAAAACTATATTTGTATTAGAAAAAAAAAATATTTGTTTTGCATTACAAAATGAAATTTGGGTGCTTTTAATTCATGAACATTGTCACATTGAACAAAAAACAGGCTTTTCTTTTTGTAAAATATATATGATTAAATATGACCTGGATATTTCTTTGCGATTTTCACTTATGAAATCATTCAACCTCATTAAAATGACACAACACGTCGTGATTATCCAGCAAAAGGCATTAAGATGGATCATCACAGTAACATATGTAACATCAGGTTACATACAGACATTGTTTTCTTGTATGATTGTGACGGACATGAGAACGTGTAACCGCTTGATTTGATTCCTATGCAGTTATGTTTGATATCTTGTGCTATTCTTACTGATGATCAACAAACATTTGACGGGGGTTAATGACGCTTAGTCAGCATCAATCTACAGAACAACACAGCCATTCACACGTGCACAAAAAACACACGAGTTAAAACAAAACATGACCATCAGTGCGTTTCAAACGAGTATATGCAAAGTAAAAATAACACAAATCATTTAGACTCTCCCATAATTCTCAGATAAATCGTCAAAACAGCCTCTGTCACTTCTGTCAGTATAAACATGATCAAAATGCAATTTGACGTCTATTGACGCGTCCCAGTCCCAGACGTCCTGTGAAAAGTGGTGCAAATAAAGCCTGTAGTGGTTGCTGATGAATCACGGACAACATTAAAACGCCTGACGGTAATCGTTTCGTTTTCTAATTGTTCTCCCTTGACTTCAAGGAAGACAAGCTCAAATTAAAATTAACCGATATTTACAAGAAACTTTAATTCCCTTCCCGTTCCCAGAGAGAGGACCGCCCCGGGTCCGCACTTCCGTCTGTGCTTTTCCATCCCCCGATCCGTCTAAATGAATTTAAAGCACTTCGTCTTGTCGTGGGCAACCGCGGTCTTGAAGAGTACCGAGTCCACTCTGAACTGAGTGTATAACAGCGGCATGTATCCGTAGACTTTTACAAAGAAGTTTGATGCACTTGTGACGCTCGTGGAAGTGCGAATCGTCGTGCGAAAGAGCCTGCGGACAGCCGGGACAGCGGAAGGTCCAACGTGACGTCACCTGAGAGGAGGAACGTCATGAAAAATCAACATTTATGACTTTGATTTCAGTCAGTTCCTCACACAATCTATCAAACTTGAGAAGTCAGGGAATGTAGGGCATAGGTTTGTATGAACTACTTTTATCCTTTCTTAACGCTTCCTTCGGATAGCAATACAGGTTTGAAACAACATGAGATTGAGTAACCGACTTTCAATTCTGAGTGAATTATTCCTAAAAATCAATCCCTCCATCTAAAGATGACAGACTAATTAACTTCATGACACAATATCATATTTTCATTTGTGTAGTCTGTTCTCACATTGCAATCTGATCGCCTCTTCATGACAACAAAACAAATGTAATTGGATTTGTTTAATCCGCCGGGACGGCATCAGACAGTGTGTGTGTGTGTGTGTGTGTGTGTGGTGTTGTAATAACGCCAGAGAAAAATCCATCAAATTTCATTACACCGTTCATTCATGACCGTCCCGATGCTTCAGACAATGGACTTCAGAACAAGGCTTTTTAAAGCTGACAGAAATCCAACTGAACAATCCATTGGAATCAATTTATTGTGAACATACATAAGTACAACTGGAAGAAGAGGGTTCTCTGGACAACTTCCAAGACATTTAATTTATTTATAGTGCACAATAACCACACAAATTGTTTGCAACATGATAGCAGGATAATGTCCAGGTCATATTTCACCCCCAAATAAAACTCAAAAGAAAGAAATACATTGTCATGAAGAAAACAAAATTATTTGTTTGTTAATTTGCTTATTTCAATTTATTAACATTTTTTAAAAGACACTTCGAGAACTTTTCCCTACAATTTGTATTTTTTGTCTGCCATTCTCAGTGATTAGATTCTCTTTTTATTAGATTCTGAGTTTTGTGATACAGCATTTGGGCAGCAAAGTATTACTGTGAAATATAAACACAATTTAAATAATATACAATAATGTTTGAAAAAATGTCTGAAAATGTACGTAATTCAAATTATGTATATTGTTTTGATTTGGGAGTGAAATATGGACCAAGGAATTTTATGTTCTTGATAACAGAGAAATGTATTAATGGCAGCACATTTAAATTTGATCCAGATAATTAAAATGTAACACTCTGCTGTAACTGTTTTTTTGTTGTTGTCCTGACTGGAAGTGAAAGTTGCTGCATGATGGCAAAATAAAAGCCAATAAGGCCATATTTAATGTTTAATGTTTTACAAACAGTTAGGTGGAGAAAATCTGAGCCAATGAGATTTCTCTGTGGGCGGGGCTACCCAGAGCGATTAAAAACCAGAAACCAATTGACTAACAGAAAATATAGTCTGATTAACTTTATTCAGTTGTCACATAAATCAAAATGGCATGACTAAGCAAGAACCTGAAATCCACAAATGACAAAGTGAAATAACACGTGCTTCAAGTAACAGCCCACTGACCTTGATGGGGGGGTTGCGAGTGATATGTGACACGAGGAAGTTCATGGCGATATCCTCACAGTGATGTACTCGGTCCCCATGTCACGAATGGCTTGAGGCATGACATACGAATAGAGGTAAGCGTAATACTGAGGAGAAGCAGAAATTATGGATTTTAATAAAAAATGAACATAAGAGAGTAAAAGCATCTAAAATGAACCATGATGTTAATGGTCATAAATGAAACATGCCGTGCTGTTCACTTATCCATCTGGGAAATAAAGCACTGTGTCTTGTATTCGGCTGAACAACAATGTACTTAGTATCAGCATTGGCTTTCAATTAACTAAACCATATCCTGTTGTTATCTGGGTAAAACTACATAAGCCTGGTGTCTATTTCTGGCATATTCAGGCTCTGGAAGTGTTAAAGCGGGCAAAGCTTCACCTGTGGAAGAAGGCCGCACCCGTCAGCACCATGGAGAGGCTCACAGGAGTAGTTGGAATTGTAGAGCCAAGATTGGTGATTTACATCCCAGGCATGAAACCTTCCTGGGAATCCCACAATTCGGTCTCGGGCCTCCCGCCACACCCTGGGAGCGAAGAAAGAGGAAAAGACAGGAATGACCCAAACCGGAGCAAGAACCGGGGTTATAATAACCACTGAATAGCACTTGGTAAGTTTCTTAGCAATATATGCACTCAAAAAGTACAGTTACGAAATGTAATATTTATATATTTAAAATGCATATCCATCCAAAAATGTCCATCCATTTGTATTAAAACAAACACACAACCTTCTATACCCAACCTCAACAATACAACTATTGTGTATATATGTATGTATATATACATAAATATATACATAATATATACATATATATATTTATGTATATACACAATATGTATATATGTGTATATATTTTTGTGTAAAAATTGTGTATTGTACAACTATACAATACACAAACAATATATTATCATCAATAAATCAATTTGATTTCAATCTCATACATTTAACTAATTGAATATTGCTTATTTTAATATTAATACTTTTTAACTGAATATATTTGAATGTTTTCACAATTAATTTATGTTGATTATAAGAAATTTTAATAAATGTATTTTTGAAAACATGAGTTTTTGAATAAAATAGATTCAAATGGTTTATGATGAACTATGTCATGTTCATGCAGAAATCTTGCCTGTTTTATGAATAGTATGACTGATGAATATGCATCACATTGAGTTTATTAGCTTATTTTACAACTGTGTTAATCCAAATGGATGCAGAGTGAAGCCCTTTAATAGGGTAG
>QVTF01007816.1:5000-26191 GCA_003573665.1 Oxygymnocypris stewartii
TACGAGAGAAGAATGCAGCTATGGAGTTTGTATGTTCACGAGAGAGCATGAAATATGATCTGACAGGAGAGTTCAGGGGTGAGTTTAGACCCGAGGACACTGATTCCTTCCCAAAATCCCTTGTATTCGAGCAGAGAGGTGCGATATGATTTCTGCTGGAGATCATCCTCACCTGAAATAGACTGAGCTCAGGGGGAAACGGGAAGTTCATTAACTAAACCAGAGCTTGATTTCAAAGCTTCTTCAATCGTCAGATCTTCCCCTGTTTCTGCCTTTCACTTTTCTCTTAAACTTTTTATCTTTATGTTTTTCAGCTGTATAAGTTGTGTGAAAATATTTGATTCAAAGTGAATTATAATCAGGCCGGATGTGTGTGCAATGTTTGTTGAAGCGCAGAGCTGTGTTCCTGAATTACTTCATTGCTGTTTTGTACATCAGCAATCAGCTTCACGTCGACGCTCTTAACAGCGTGAAAAACAAAACCGTTATTCATATTCTGAATAAATTATACATAATACTAGAATGCATCTCATTATAGTCATTTAACTGTCACTCGCTGGAGGTTTGCACAGTTTCAGCGGACTGTTTGAGGCTTGCGGACTGGCACGAGATCAGTGACCAGTGCTATATTACTGAATCTTCAGCATCATGGTCAAATCATGTGTATTTAGCTGTAAGATCTGCATGTGAGTTTGCTGTCTAATTTGAAAGTGACGTCATGAAGTGAGTGCTTGCCAAAACACTAGAGATGTACGATATGAAAAAATGTAACCGATACGATAATCGATAATTAAGTCCTTCTACGATAACCAGTATGGATGATCATTCACTTACTAAATTGCTAGTTATCATTAATCTCATTGATTTCTGTCTCTGAAAGCAAGTTTTGTATATTGACTTAAATGTTAGTTCAGACAGTGTGACTGTGTAGAAAGAGAATACATCGTATTTACACCATATTTAATTGTAAACACAAAACCGTGACTAATGTTTTCAGTTTTTGATGTATATTGGTGATGTTTCGTCTGTTTGCTTGGCTCTCAGTGAACAGTAGTCAGTGTTTTCTTCTGATTCCTCGTCTCTGGTATGTGTTTGTCTGCCTCCAGCAGGATTGTGCTATAGTCTCTGAGCTGAATATGTCTTACATTTTTTTTAAATTGCTAAAGTAAATAGCATAAATCTCCTTTAGCCAACAAGTTTTTCACTGCCGGTGGTGATGTGTGTTTTGGGAAGCTTTACTTTCACTGTTGGCTGCCATTAGTAATTACCGCCTATCGTCGAAACGATTGCTTTGCTGGCTGGAAGAAGGCGACCCGTACGATGGTCCCGTGATGGAGGGCCAGTGACAGAGTGATCAATAGTTCTGATGAGGCTCTCGTATCTCCAGCTCGACTCTGTCCGTCTCTCATTGATGGAGTATTACGGGATGAATACAAGTTAAGCTATATTGACAGAATCTCTAGCACAGGAAATCATTTAAATTCATTAGTCAATGTGTGTGTGTTTCTGTTGTATTTGGTTGAAGTTATAGGTAAGCTTTGGTAGTTAAGCCACTCTTTTGCTTATGGACGTTTAACCCAAAATATTCCTGTTTGTTAACACTTGTTTAACTTTTGTCCAATTTTTTGCAGTGATTTTTTTTTTATGTGCATTATATAATTGAATATTCATTGATTTATTTTTAAAGTCAATAACCTGATGTTTATTTTTATTTTTTGATAATCCATTGAGTAATAATTTCAAAATTTAAGAATTTCAATTAATTCTTGAAATTGATAAATGTTTAAATATGAAATATGAATTAAATAAATTGGTACATTTATTTTAAAAGTAACTATTTGTGATAAATACCTTGATTAAAGAATATAGAAACAAGTGCGTGAACAAACCATGTTTTTCCTGTAGCAATCAAGTCTTGAAAGTTTATTTTTACAATTTAGTTTGTCTCACCTTTTTACTTGTGTGTTTTGTTATTTGAATGTCCTTGCATAAATAATTTGACTTATTATTTAGCACAATACTAGTCTAATCTAGCTGGTTATTAACCTTCAGGGCTAATGATGAAATTCAGAAAGATTATTGTCAAAATGCAAAAATGGAACAACAAATAAATGGGTTCTGCATGTAATTTATCAGACAAAAAAATATATGATGGTGTTTGAAAAGAAAGAAGGAAAGAACAAATGAAAGAGGACGTATTGAGTGATTTCTATGTAGAAATGCAAAAAATGGAACAAGCGTAAACTAGTTCTGCATATTTATTAGATGGAAAAAAAGCAGTATTATGCTAGACTTATTTAATGTTAGTTGTGATCCATATTGAAGTTTGCATTTCTACGCCGATCCCCTTTTTCCAGTCAGACTCTGTTGCGGTTGCTTGGTAGAAAATGCATTGTGTGAACAGTTCATGAATTTGAGTTCAGTGTGAAACGCCCCGCTACTCTGTGACTCGGAGAGACCTACAGCCTAGAGCTGATTTTGGGCAGTCGCTGTCAGAGCAGCTCACTCGGCCGTTACCGGCACCGCCACCCCTGAGACCTGCACCGGCCTCCTTCATAGGTCAAACTGCTGGGCTCATCGTATAAAAGAACAGGACACCAACGGCCATTTTGGCTCTAATGAGAGCATGTGAAGCGCTGTTTGTTGATGCGTGGGGTTTATCTGAGGCTAGTTTCCGTGCCTAATGGGGACAGTGATGTATAGCGCTGTTGCTGAGAGCCTGAGCTTGGACAGAAGAGCAGGAGGAAGGCAGAATAATGTTTGTCACAAGGCTCTGGCTGCCGGCGGTGATCAGGCCGAACCCTTCGGAGCAGCTGGCATTGCGCAGGAGGTAATGTGTTGGAATGTAAAAAGGAAGTCAATTATGTTGTATCCCGAAAGAGAGAGAAAGAGATGACCTTTGGGACACGAGCTTTATGCTCCCACAAAGGGACCCTCTGTTATTTGCTGCATATTATTTTTGCAGATTGCATCGATTATCATTTGAATAGATGCACAGAGAAAACAGATACTGTCAGAAGTAATTATTTTCAAAGCTTCGGGTGACAAATATGTTGTAGTGTCTAACTCATTTTCAGTATGGATGAGTTCTGGGCCGGCCATTTTTCTTTTTGACTCGGAGTAATAATTTTTGCCTTGCATTTTAGCAAGGGCATATAGAAATGTCAAGCAGCTGAGATATTGCTGCAACGCGATTATATATGTTATGTATTTTTGTAAGCCAGTTATGTGTTTGTGTGTGTATATGTGTTTTGTTTATGTATATGTACAACCAAATAAATATTAATTCCCACTATAACAAAAATGGCCTCCTATGCCTCGCAACAGCTTGCATTCTTGCTCGCATTGTTTATGTACTTTTTGACTGTAATTGGGTATCTGAAAAAAAACACCATGTAGTGCTCTGCCTTTCTTTCATAGGTAACAGCAATAATTATATTATAGCATTAGAAATATCCTACTACTGTTACTAAAGAGCTTACGCATATTGGAGGACGAACCAATACAGAAAGCTAAAACATGACTTTGGTAATCACCAATGCTGTTAGTTTAGAGCAGCAGTGGCACAAACCTTACATACTTGGTTAAAAACCTTACATAAATGTGTTTTTAATACATTTGTTAAGCACTGTAAAAGTGAATATAGTTTAAATATATATTAAAATAATAATGAAGATAATAAAGACGAATAAAAACGCAAACTCAGTGTTAACCAACAGGTGAGTAATGTTCTGCAGGAACACACGCTGACTTTGATCAGTCACGTGTCATTTATTTATCCTGTAATAAGGCGGCTATGAAGCGTCTGATATTTATATTCAGAATTACACGCTGTTATCCCTTAACAGCTCCTACTCTTATAAAATACTCGCACGGCATGTTGACTTTTAAGCCTTAATTTAACTTTCAACAACAGATATTTCAGCTCAATGGATATTTTTGTGTTGAATAGCCGTTTAATTGTCTCCTCTGTGATCCCTCTATCTGACGCGCGTGCACGCGCCCGCCCAGGCGCTCATTCGGTATTTTAAACTTAACACAGGCTGTCAGGATGGACCTTTATGCAAAAATGGAAATGTTTGCGTGAATCTGTGACATTTATAGATAAGGATATGACCGTGATCTGGACGTTTTTGCACTGAGGACGCACACGCATCTGTCAAAGAGCCTGACAGGGCAAGACATTACGCTAATACAGGGTTCCTCAAATCTTTCCCTGGAGGTCCAATCTGCTGCAGAGTTTAGCTCCAACCCTGATCAATCTCACATACCTGTGATTTTCTAATGATCTCGAAGACGCTGATTAGCATGCTCAGGTGTGTTTGATTAGGGTTAGAGCTAAACTCTGCAGGAATGGTCTCGATTTGAGGATCCCTGCGCTAATGCATTAAAATAAAGAATTATCATGTTGTGGGCAGCTTGGATCACGTACTTCTCCCGTGGAATCTCATTCTGTTTCCTCCACTATTTTTAGATGCATTTTGTCCATAGAAATGCCTTAGTGCTGTAATTTGACGCAACCGACCGAAGTTGGACGTGCACTGTGGGCAGACCCGACTAATCGATAATGAGAATCGTTGTCGTTGATTTTCATTATCGATAATAATCGATTTGATCAATTAGTTGTTGCAGTCCATATATATATATATATATGCGCACATGCATACATACATTCACATTAAATAACTTTCTCTCCTACACTATTTGTTAATTAACAAAATATTGTATTTTTTTATTTAGCATGACCAAAACCTTGTCCAAGACCATGCCTGGAAGTACGTTTAATGTATTGTATGTTTTTTTTTAATTCTTTGGATTTTGGTTGGAATTATTTTGTTTGCACGATTCACTCAGTGTTTGTTTTTGATCATTATCTAATGCACACCAGTGATTCATAGTTTAGCTACACAACCGCTAGCATTCCCTTTGATCCTGTAGCATGCTTTTAGTCAAATATCTCTTTGCATACGTCTTTGTCTGCAGCACGCTTTTGAACATGTTGAAAAGTACTACATCACGCCTGCGGTAATGTAACGGATGTAATTATGAACACACTCACCTACGTCCTCCAGTCACACGAATTACATTTCTGAGTGTGTGGAATGAGACTAATGTTGCGTATCCACACAAGCATTAACTGTTTCTGCATTTAATGCAAGAAAATACACTTTCTCAGACCTGAGCTGGCAAAATGAAAACATGTTGCATTGCCTTGAGAATACATAAAAATATTACTTGAAACGTAATATCTGGAAAAGCATTTTCCATAAGAAACCTCTGAGGTGTTTGCTTGGGTAATGTTAGAGAATTCCCTCTGAAACCAGAGTTGAGTTTCATTTGTTTTTGTGTCAATGCTTTTTTTGTGTGTAAAGCATGCTATTAGACTTTATATAAGTGCTAATACACATAATGCTCTGGATAATGTTTATATTATGCAAAATGTTATTTTGATCAGTCAGCGGTCCATTGTCCCATGATTCTCTGAGTTTGTTCTTGAGCGGCTCTCTAATCATCCTCATGATGATGTTGTCTAGTCTCCTGATCATCCTCTGGATCATTTGTTTTACGAAACCCTCTTGCTGTGACCTTAATTTAGCTTCAAGTGTATAAAATAGACATGTAGTCTTGCAGGTAATTAATGCCGTTTTTAATCACTATCCTGGCTGGGTTCTAGTGCTTGCATCCCAAAGCATCTTTAGGGAAATATGTGTGTGAATATGCAGGAAATAAGTCTGTTTCCTGTGCAAACTAAAATTGTTCTTTTCCCTTGACCTAACCAGTCTCAAACATTAGATTTAGTCCTGCTTCTCTCTAAATTGCATGCAAACTGATCTCATAAGGGGCTTACTTAATGTTGTGTAGTTTTGTGTGTAAATGCTGAACTAATCAGCATGTTATGCTTAGCTGGGTGGGATAAAGCTAAATGTGGCTTTGGAATATTTTAAAGAGATAGTTTAGTCTGATTTGCATGATATCCTGCTGTGGGAACGAGCTGGTGTATCATTGATTGGATCTGACTGTAAATATTCAGCTGTTATGCATGTACATATCCTGCTTGCATAACTTACTAGTTAGTGTCTATGATATTTCCCATTTGGACTTGTTCATTTCATCTAATTATACTGCGTAATCTTTCTTTGTGAAGTACATTTTATTCTCTCTTTCTACTCTCTTAAAAAAGGTTTGTCATCGCTTAATGCCTCTGCCCCGGTTTGGAGTGGATTCAATTGTTAGATTAAATAGGTGCTCTTGAAAGTAGAAGGCTTTTGGCATCGTTAAATAAGTAGTATTTAGATGGCATCTAGCAAATTTCCCAGGTTGAGTCCAAGGTGATAAGTCAATATGAAAAAGAGCGCTGCCCTGAAAGTCTTGTTAACCAACCAAAGATGCAATTATCCATCCTAATTAGACCTGCTATCGCAGTCAGTTTGAGAACCAAACAATTCTTAGGGGTGATGTAATGTTCAGAAAACCATAAAGACAACCAAATTAACCAATCTTTAAGGCAACTTTCCGAACAGTGTGCATTGGTTCGTTGGAGCTTTCAACACGTTTTAGTTGGCATGAGTTGAAGATGTTTAAGGAAACCTGTAAGTAAATGCAAATCTGCTTAGTGCAGTTCTGTTGGCACAATTTTATTTGATAGAAAAGAGTGTTGCACTTAAAGTCTCACTAACCAACCAAAAATGTACTTATCCATCCTAATTCGACTTACTATAGCTATAGAACAAAACAATGGCTTTGAAACTGATGCAATGTTTTTGGTGTTGGAGTAGTTTCTTGTACCTTGTGTATAAATGCATTGGAATCTACCAAAGTAATCCATCTTTAAGTCAACTTTATGAACAATGTGTATTGTTGTTCACATTGTAGTTGGTGTGGATTTTTCCATTACTTTGGTGTCACAGATTTTCATATTTTGCTACACCTAGTTACTAACCAACCAAAGCTTCACTCATCTATCCAAATTAGGCCTACCTGTATTTTGTAAGTATTGTGTAAGGCCTGTAAGTATTTTTTCTGTGTTGAAAACATATCTTGTGTCCAATGTATAAACGCACAGATAAAACCAAAGCAATCCATATTTAGGTCATCTTTTTGAAAAATGTGTATTGTGTGTCACTGGCACATTCAATACATTGCAGTTGGCATGTGTTGTGAATGCTTGGAGAAACCTGTAGAAATGCAATTATTTGCTGAAAAAGTGCTGCTCATATAGTCTTGCTAACCAACCAAAGATGCACTCATCCATCCAAACTGAATCTACTATAGAGGATTGAGAACCAAGCAATCCATGGAAATTAAGTAATATATACTATGTTGGAATAGTTTCTTGTATCCAATGCATAAACGGATAGAGTTATCCAAGGTAAACCTCCTTTAGGTCAACTTTTTGAACAATGTGCACTGTGGCACATTGGCGCTTTCAACACATTGGGGTAACCTGTGGAGAACTGCACTACTGCTTGGGGTAGTTCTGTTGGCACATCATTTTATATTTATGAAATAATGTGCTTCCCTTAAAGTATTGCTAACCAACCAAAGCTGTAATCATCCATCCTAGTTAGACCAACTATAGCAGTTTGTGAACCAAACAATATGTGGGACTGACATAGTTTTCTGTCTTGGATTAGTTTCTTGTACAGCATGCATAAATACATAGAAACAACCAAAGTAATCCACTGTGCTTCAACGCATTGCATTGGGCCTGTTTTGGGAAACCTCTGACAAATTGCAATTCTGCTTGATGCAGTCCTTTTGGCACATTATTTAATTTTACTCTTTGCATATTGATTCAAGTACATCGTCTTACCCTTCTCTATGAGCTTCTCCTTTTTCCAGCTCCTGAATGACACCCAGCAGCACTTTGATGGTTTCTTGGCTGGAGCTGATCATGTTTTCCATGGCCTGGAGCTGCGCTTTAACATCCCCATCCTGACTGACAGGCACTATTTGCTTGCACGCCTCATTATCCATCTGTAGCGTTCCCGATCCTGTGCCACCCCTGCATGGAGGCGCAGGCATGGGAACGGCTTTCGAGGAGATCGGAGTCACCGGCGCCACCTCCTCCATGGCCCGCAGCGGTCGAGCAGACAGCGTGCCCACGTGGCACTGGACCTGCGTCGTGCAACTGGTCCGTGGCAGTGTCTGCGACTGCAGGCCATTGAGCTGCAGCGCCTTCTTGCGTTTGCTCCACTCGGACGGACTCTCCAGGCACTCCACCTGCGTAAGGGAGTTCCACGCGATAGGTCCCATCACTTTGGAGGAGGAATCCTCTAGAATATTCCCACCGCTCTCCCCAGAGTTCAGCAACTGCAGCTTGCCTGAGCGATCAAGAGTTTCAGAGTCTCTCTGGAAGCCCTTACTGTGTTTACTTCTGACGCTACAGATCTGATAGTCCGAGTTGTCCATTCCCGTTGTGGACCCATCTGTCGGACAAGGAAGTACCAGAACATCCGAACACGGTCCGTCTGTTCTCTCCAGACAGTCCCTGGCTTGTGGGTGTTGCTCTATATTTGTGACGCACTTGCTGGTGTGCATTAATGCTCTTGTTTTTCTCACATTTTGAGAGGGTACGCACTCCCTTCCCGCCTCTGTAGCTTTTGCCCTCTTTACGTCAATAACAAACCCATCGTCCCGATCCTTACAGCTCTCCACAACAGCGGCATGTTTGACCGTATGTCCTTTCTTCCGCTCAAATGGAAAAGTCTGGTAATGCTTCTTAAGGTCCGGTGATGTTTGCACTCCGGTGCTTTTGGTGACATTGGGGATTGATCTGCGAGCTGGCACGGTCATGTATTTGCGGTACGCCACCTTGTAGACCGGCTTCCCCCCTCGGGCCGCAGCAGCCTGTTCATTCTGTGCCTCGCAGATGTCCTTGAAGCGCACCTGAAGGGCTTTGTTGCGTTTGCGCACCTGCCGGCTTTTATCCGACGATCCTTTGACCTCCAGGGCCATGGAGGCCGCCGTTGCCTCATGAGTCCGACTCGGAGTTGGTGAGCATGCATTTACCAGCGTCCTTGCTCACCATGGTTCCTGCAAACACAATATTATTAGTTGGAAAAATGGTGCACTTGCCTTTAGCAACTGTATCTTGCATGTAATGTGTTGGTAGATTACATTTCTGTGCTTAAATGATCTGACACAAATGTGAAAATAATCAGTCATGAAACCAGAAAAGGGCACAGCTGCAACATTCTTCATCCTCAGACTCTATGAACCTTTCATATAGCGAATTTGCGTCCTTTCCTTCGCTAACCTGCTCGGCTTGTTTACAGTGAAATTTATGGCGCAATCTCGTGAGTGTTGTCTTAGCCCATGACTTGTTTGTCTTTGACAGTTAATTGCTTCTCTTAATCTTGTGTGTTCCTGGAGCGACTGCTTGCAGGGAGAATGATAGGAGTGAAAGCGCGTCATCGGTCTACCTCCCTGGAGTTCACCATCGCTCAGCTAACTAATGGAAAGAGAGACACTGCCTGCCCTGTGATTCAGCATCATCACCCTTACAAACACTCCCAGCTTCCCTCAGAGGCCTGTGTGTCACACTGCCTTTTTAGTGCCTCGATATGTGCATTCTTTTCTGGAAATATGGGAGTGAGTTTGATGCTGTATATGTATGTATCTGTCTCTCTGTCCTATCTAACTATCCATCTATCCATCCATCTATCTATCCATCTCTCTATCTCTCTATCTCTCTATATTAAACATCTATATTTCTACTTTACTCAATGAGACCAAAGACTGCATGTTAGATTTACCCCAAACTAATTATACCCCATGTTTAACCACTATAGAGAGACATCAGAGGCAAATTCCAGAAGATCTGGCCGAGGTGAGGCTGGGTTCATGAGTGCCGAAACTCCGAAAACGGCAAAGCAAATCTTCAATTAGACGTTATCTTAATTAAACAACCGCATATTTGAAGGCTAAACAACTAGTTTATTTCCTAAAAAACTCTTAAAACTACATACTGTGACACAAAAACTGTATTATTTGTTATAAATGGAGTGCTGTTATCACTAGAATATTGCATGCCTGGAAAAGGATCTCAGCTATTTAGTTTTGGGAACCAGAAAACACACTCACGCACGCATGCACGCATACACACACACACACACACACACACACACACAAACACGAGTGCTTTCTCAGAAGTTATGTCTCTAAGTTCATGCCCTTTAGCCATCATAATATCACTTGTGTAAGAAATTCACCACTTTAACAAATACATTTTCAAGTTCTTCTGAATATTCTCTTTATTTTTGTTTGTTTGTTTGTGTGTGTGTGTGTGTGTGTGTTTGTTTGTGTGTGTACTATAATGGTTTTGTGTAGTTAAAGGACAGGTCTACGGGGCACTAAAAATAGCTTCAAAAACAATTAAAAAAATTCTTCTTGAGACCTGTTCTTTTCTGTTTTGCTTCATTGAGCTGTTATTGAACACCAGAATGTGTCATGATGCTGAGTGTTGGACATAAATCCACCTCATTATATCTGGATTTCTTAAAACCAACTAGACTTTCACACAAACCACCGACAAACTCCTTACTTCTCTAGTTATTTTTTGCCTATTTTTTATTCGGTTTCAGATTTTCTTCGTACATAAAAAGGAAAGACAGTTATGCAATGACAGTCACAAACAGGAAAATGACTCTCTTCAAGGTCTCAGGCTGATTGTTGTGAAGTTTTCTGTGATGGCTAACATTACTCAAGCAGGGTGATATCCGAACACTGTAACCCAGGACTCCTGAATCAAATCTGATTTCTGCTTCACTAATCTTGTCTTTCAAATATGAAACCTTCACAACAACAGATATGAGCCGTGTGGAGCAGCAGCTGTACATCTTTAGTGTGGCACAGGACGTCTTTTGTCTTGTCTTACAGAACAACCTTCTTGTCTTGTGTTCACTTTCTGCAGTCTTCCCTACATTTACCCTCGAGTTTCTGCTATAGTCTGGTCTTTCCTTCTATGTTCAGTACCGTTCAAAAGTTTTGGGTCAGTAAGAAGTTTTTTTTTTTTTTTAACCACACATTAAATTGATTAAAAGTACAGTAAAGACATTTATACAAATAAAATGTAGTTATTTTGAACATTCTATTCATGAAAGAATACTAAAATATGTATCATGGGTTATTATTATTAACTGTTCTTAATTTAATTGAGAATGCTTTTTAAATTCAAATTAAATTTCTGAAGGATCATGCATCACTAAAGACTGAAAATTCAACTTTGCATCACAGGAATAAATTACGTTTTACACTGTTCAAATAGAAAATTATTCCAATTTTACTGTATTTTTGATCCAATGAATGCAGCCTCTGTGAGCAGGAGACTTAACAAAAACTTAACAAAAATCTTACCAACCGGAATTTTGAATATTAGTCTAAGCCAAAGGGATTTATTTACATGCCGTTTTTGTCTATTTTCTTCTTTTTAAGCAACCACATGATTGAAGAATCATTCAGGTTTGTAGCGTTAATGGTATATTTTGCACGCCACAGTTCAATACTCATAATTATTATAACACTATAGTATAAGGGGTTTGTCAGGTCACTGACCCTATGTGTAAGCCTTATCAAAAACCACAAAAAGAGTCTCAAACTCTTATTCTCGTGCACATGTATAGACAGCAGGGAATAACAATCCATAAGGGAGCAGCATATGTTCTCAAACTCCAATAATATGTAATCTAATGGAGTGTGGATTCCTCTGCAGGATTAGAAGCAGGTTGATCTCAGAGTTACTTAGCTGTGCTTCTGTTGAGTGTCATGTTGAGCGTCTTTAATGCTTTCTGCGCTATTGGATTATGTCTATTACTCTAAATCATTTGTTAAGGGTCTCAAGGAAGGAGAGATAAACTGTTGGTGACAGACCCTCGGCGACTAGCTGTCTTAGAGGGCCGTTTGGGATCAATGTGAGCTGCAGACATAATTACAAACATTCAATACAGCAGCCTAACACGCGCTGGCTGAACAACATGCAAACAAGATCGATACGGCTGCTAGGAATCATGGGATTGTATTAATACTTTAAATCGAATCCGCTGTGGACTCAACATCGTAGGCATCTTCCTCGTTCCCGATCACTTCTGAGTGTGATGTATTATTGGTGTAACCCGGTTGTCAGGGAAAGCCCATCCCAAAAGCATTTCCAACTCAATCAGAAAAGGTATCTACTGCCGACGGCTCGAGTCCCCCAAAGAAGCAGTAGTGGCCCTGGGATTATGTAAACAGAGGAGCGTGACGTTATTTACATAAGACTCTAAAGAATTAATTCATCAAATTGTATTTTCACAGTTGCCTCGTGTTTGATATTGTGGTATCGTAGCAACAGCCGAGTGGTTTTCTCCTCCTGGTCTTTGTCAACCTGAGCTCTTGAAAAATCAGCTTTATCTTCGAAAGACCCTGAAATGAAAGGTGGAAGATGGTAAACCTAATAAAGTGCTTTTATTTGCACACTGCTTTCATTAGTGCTGCTTGATATGGTGAGAATAACTATTGCTGTTAGTCATAGTTGAGCATATGCTGTTTGCATTACAGATATGAGTGAAACCTCAAATCACGCGGCTGAACAGAAGATTTGGATGGAAAACTGTATTTCGACACAGCGACCAAGGTTGTGTGTCATTCAGATTTTTTTTTATTCAGTATTTATTTATTTTTTTAAGCAGCATTCTGTTTTGAATTAAGATCTTGCAAGTCAAATGTAAGGGAATGCAATTGTAGTAATTCAAATTATTGTTGTTATTATTATGCAGCATCCTGAATTGAGAGTGCTTTATCAAATTAAATTCAAATTAGAGTAACTAAACTTTAATTTGAAGTAGCAAACGGTATTGTAATTTAAATCTGAATGTAAGGAAGTGGTCATTTCCTTTTCATTATTAATTTATCTTATTTATCTATCTTTTTGAATTACTAATTTATTATTTTACATGATTCAGAAGTTAAATAAAAATTGGAATTTGAATAAAAGGCCAAATTAAAGTGAATTAAAATGAATTCAGCCTTAACTTTATGTATTAATTTATTTTGACTTGAAAAGCTAAACGATTTTCAGGGTAAACGTATTATGTTGGCCTTTATAATTTGAAGATTTGGATACCTTTTGGATGAATGGATGGGTAGATGGTATATTTTCATTTAGTAATATAATAAAAAAATATATATATGATAAAAAAAAAAATCGTTCTTAATCAGGGTGGAAGAAAACTTAATTTCCCTGAATGCATCTCCTTTAAATTAGTCTCCAATTCAACTTGCAGTTCAACTTCAAGTGCATATATAATGATGAAGTCACAGCGTGTTCTGAATGGTAATCACGGTAGATCATCATGTGTCGTGTGACGTGTATCCAAACACGAGTCTCACTGCTGTTTGAAAGAGCCACATCTGTTCAGTCACACGGAGTCTCTGCAGGCTTTGGTGTAAGACGGTGCTGTGCTGCAGCGGCTGTGAATCGTAACTCATCGATGACGCCTGAACCGCTAGTTCTGTGCTCAGGTGAAGCGTTACAGTGAGCTCTTCATTTTTCCTGGTGACAAGTTCATCTGCCTGACACTGCTGCTTCCTCATGCCAACACTAACTGCAGGAGTTCAAACACAGTCTCATGATGGATGAAAGGACAGCCTGTCCTCCTCCCTCTTCAGTCCCCCCCCCCCCCCCCCCCCCCAAATCAAGTGAACTGACCTGTAACATTTCATCTGAGACCTTAGCATCTCTCTCCATCCCTTATTATTTATTTATTTTCCTCCTTTCAGATGGGGAAAAGGTCTTTTAGATAGATGGTCAACATTTCATTTAATTGTTTTATTTGATTACTTCAAAAGTTCAAAAGTAGTGTGCCCATTCATTAGCTGTGGTAGTATTAAATTGAATGAATCCTTGACCTTCTTTTTTCTATTTATTTTATTATTATTATTATTATTATTATGTTTTTTATATTACTTTCATTCTTAGAAATAGTATGTTGCACCATAATCCAAAGGGGATTGTTTTAATTGAATTAATATAATTAATTTTAACTATAATATAACTTTCGCATTTAGGTCAATCTTAAAATATTATTTTATATTGTTATTACAAATTTAGTGAAACACTGACCTTTAGGTTTTGCTTAATTGATCACAAAATGATTATTATTACTTCTGCATTTAAAGGTAATGTAGTGCACCACATTGTTGCCATTGGCCATTCATTTGAAGATGAATATTTTCATTGAAGAACAGTTTTGACTTGTGGACCACTCTTTTGATGCTTCTCTTGTCAGAGATGTATGGAAAAGAGCTTTGCTTCTTTTGGGTTTTCAGCTTCGTATGCTTCTCCAGTGTTGCCCTGCAGCTTGTGTGTGGTTTCTGATCGAGGTGTTTTCCTCAGGTTGAGGGGTTTAATCTAGTAATGAGCATGTAAAGAATGTGCTTTCGGGTTAGATAACTGATCAAATCAAATGTGTTAATTATGTAAGACTAATAGCATTGTACAGGAACATCGGGTCATATTTCATATTCATCCTCCTACGTCTGTGAGTTTGAATAAAACAGGAAATCCCTCCCCTGCTCGGTTTATGTCTTACAGATATCTTCAACACCTCGCTGAGCCAGGCAGTCATCCCCACATGTCTCAAATCCACGACAATCATACCGGTACCAAAAAAAATCACCTGTGTCCTGTCTAAATGACTACCGTCCCATAGCACTGACTCCAATCATAATGAAGTGCTTTGAGAGGCTAGTCATGCACAACATCAAAACCAGCATCCCCAACACACTCGATCCGCTCCAGTTTGCATACCGCCCAAACCGCTCTACGGATGATGCAATTTCCTCCACCCTCCACCTGGCTCTTACCCACCTAGAAAACAAAGACTCATATGTTAGAATGCTGTTCATCGACTTCAGCTCAGCATTCAACACAATAATCCCACAACAGCTCATCAATAAATTAAGCCTGCTGGGCCTCAACAATTCCCTCTGTAATTGGATCCTGGACTTTTTAACCGGAAGACCTCAGTCAGTCCGGGTCGGCCACAACACCTCGAGCACTACCACACTGAGCACAGGGGCCCCACAGGGCTGTGTGCTCAGCCCGCTGCTCTTCACGCTGCTGACCCACGACTGCACTGCCAAGTTCAGCTCCAACCACATCATCAAGTTTGCCGATGACACATCAGTGGTAGGTCTCATCAGCAACAATGATGAAACGCACTACAGAGAGGAAGTGGCACATCTGGCTGAATGGTGTGGCGCTAACAACCTGTCCCTCAATGTGGAGAAGACAAAGGAGGTTGTGATGGACTTCAGGAGAAACTCTGTTGACCACCCCCCACTGACCATCGACACCTCGACTGTGGAGAGAGTCAGCAGCACTAAATTCCTGGGGGTGCACATCACAGAGGACCTCACCTGGACTACCAACACCAAGTCTATCTCCAAGAAGGCACAACAGCGCCTACACTTTCTCCGCCGGCTGAAAAGAGCAAGCCTCCCTCCACCCATCCTTACCACCTTCTACAGGGGTACCATTGAGAGCGTGCTGACCAGCTGCATCACTGTCTGGTACGGAAACTGTTGTGCAGCAGACCGCAAGACCCTCCAGCGGACAGTGAACACCGCTGCAAAAATCATTGGTGCCCCTCTCCCCTCCATCCTGGACATTTTCCTTACACGATGCTCCAGCAAAGCAAAAAGTATCGTGGAGGACCCCACCCACCCCTCCCACAGTCTCTTCCAGCTCCTACCCTCAGGTAGACGGTACCGGAGTATCAGAGCCCACTGCGCCAGACTGCTCAACAGCTTTTTCCCCCAGGCTGTGAGAGCCCTGAACTCACATCACACCGCCCCTCTCTGGTCTCTATTTTCAACACTTTTCAGTTGAGTTTTATTATGATTATCATTTCAACCAAACCATCAATTTCTTCTCTTGTGAGTTGTGAATCATATGTATTGTGCTAATACTGAGATGTTTTAATAGCAGATGAATCTGTTCATTACTCAGAAGTCTTCATGTGGCATTTTTAATGCATCATAATGTTTTTTTATTTTTGTTAATTATTTATAAGGTGCAGTAGTTGTATTATCTACAGTCAATATGGTGCTGCATTTAATGAGAATAAGTAAATTGGTTAAAAAAGGAAATGGAAATAAAACATGCTTTGAAAAATGTTAAATAGTTTGCATCATTTAAATTTTAAACAGTACAAACTTTGTCTTTTTGAAATATTTTGTAAAATTGATCTATATGTTTTTGTTTCATTAAAAAGGATAGAATGACAGAACGATGGATGGATGGATGGATAGATAGATTTACTAAATACATGCCGTGCCATGATAATTTTTCATTACACCTGAAGTCCCAAATCCTAAGACTGGTTAAAGGAGTAGAGACATTCACAGGCAAGATATATTTGAGGAAGAGGCTTGGCTTGGTAGCAAATGTGTCTGATTCAGATCAGGTCTTACATGAGGATCATTTAATGCCTGTGACAACAAGGTGGAGGTTGACAGTTTTCCTTATCGCCACAATTGCTGAAGTTATAATAATTGAATGCATGACTGCTTTAAACTACGTATGATAACATTTTCTCATTTGTGTATTAGAATGTATTTGTGTGCACGCTGGACTGCAGATATGCTCAGTATAACATTGTGTCTGTGGTAGTATGGAGGATATTGTCCGTGTGTGATCCCTGCTGCATTAAAGCCAGTGCATGGAGTCAAATCCTTTGTCAGTTAATCGTTTCTCTAATGCCATAAGATGAGGCCGTCCATCTGAACGGCTGCTATTAGAGGATTGTGCTTCTAATAATTGTGGCTCTCTGATGCTAGAACATTTTAATGATGCATCGCTGTCATTTCATCTGGAGTTAGTGTGCTCGCTGTCCTTCCATTAGATGAGTCTCTTTAGCGGGTTCTGTAAAGTGTTACGCTCGGGTGGAGAGAGGACTCTTTAAACGCCGGCTTTATTGCAGCGAGAGCTCAGAGATCATCACATCTGCCCTGCTAGTTAGTCCTTTAAATCCACATTCATCAAGCATTACCGCCGCTGTAATGCCCCGCCACCTCACTGAAGCTCTGAAGATGAAGCATTATGACATTTCTGACTATTGCTGTGTACATTTACTAATGATGGCATAGATGGATGGACGGCTCACTTTCATTCAGTCATGAAGACTTATTAGCTAAAATGTAGCCTAATTAGTTGCTGTGCAGGATTTGTTTGACTGATCGATTAAATATGGTAATTGAGTTCGAGTGCCTTTGATTTGTTAAAAGAATCGGTTTATACGAGTCATTTGTGATTTGAATTGTGGATGGTTTCATATTCAGCTATTGATTGTGCTGTATATGTTGATGGATGGATAAATCAATGCATGAGTCATTTGTTTGTGAATTGGATAATGGTGATTGTGCCATATGTTTTTGATTCACTAAAAATAATCTGTTCATAGGAGTCATTTGTTTGTGAATCTGGCACTTTATATTTATGATTCACTTAAAATAAGCGATTTATAGGAGTCATTCGTTTTTTAAATGGACTGTGCTAAATGTTCTGTATATTATTAATGTACTAAAAACAAATAATCTCAGAATCAATATATTATCTATCTACTGTATGTCTGAGATGATTCAGTATGTTAACTTAGTGAGTCTTTTTGATATTCCTTTAACTTTATTTCAAAAGAGGGATTAGTATTTGATTTTGCTGAGTGTGGCATATGTTTGATTCACTAAAAATGATTGGTACATAAGAGTCATTTTTTTCAGAATGTGCTGTGTGTGTGGATTCGAAAGACAAATGAATGTTTAATCTGCTCATATTAATTTGATTCTGAATTGTACTATACCAGTTGCACTGTATGTTTCTGATTCCTTAAAAAGTATCCGCTCTCTAGAGTCATTTGTTTGTCAATTGGACAACACTGTTTGTTTTCGTTTGCAGACCATCAGGAAAAATCAATAGAAAGATGTGGAAAGATTGTCAGCGCTTATCTTTTTATCTCCTCACATTCGGTTCAGACCGCGAGCTCCCGACAGGAGTAAAGATCCAACAGTGATGCAGAAAACATGCATTTCTTTAGTAACAGATCACTATCCAGATGTGCTAAGTTATGAACTAAAGTGTAAAGACATTTACAATGATAAGCTTTTATAAGCACTATGTGATCTAATAATATGAATAATGTGTGTTTCAAATGAAATTGTCAGTTTACTCGAAATGAATCAAAGCGTTCAGTGGAGTCAGAGCCTGATCTGCCCCGCTGACCCTGAACAGATTTCCTCTCCGGCTTTGCTGAGAGCTTTTACTCTATTTAGTATTCAGCTCTGATAGACCTGCAGTATTTTGAGGAAGTCGCTGGTGTACGTGGAACTGTTTCTGACTCAACGCTGAGTAGTAAACATCTCACCCCAGCGTTTTACACACACATGCAAAACCAAAGCTCTTAAACATTTTTGAATAAGGTTCTGTGAATGTTTAACCAAGACTTTGCTGCTCAGGATAGGGGTCAGATTAGCACTGGCTGATTTGAACTCTTCTGCAGTGTATTATCTTTCTGTCTGCCAGTTAATGTCATGGAGAGGCTCTCTGTGGAGTTTTCAGACAGCGGGGTGCAGCTTCCATTACCCACACCACTCTTATTTTACAGAAAAGCAGAGACGTGAGATCGGGGAGGGAGAATGAGGGCAGAGATGCATTGTGTGATTGTCCTCCAGCTATACATCAAAACAAGTCTAATTCAGCCAGAAAACATTAGTGCTCATGCTTAATGTGTGGTGTGGTTATGAAGGTGTGCAATGGTTGCAGATGTGGTTGCTGTCTGTAAATTGGTTGCTGCTGGAGACCAGGTAACCCATAGAACACACACACACTACATGTGTGTTTGTTCATGTGTGAGATTGTTGTTAGATGTACACAGGTGTCCTGGGTAAATGCATTATATTTGAGGTGTTCGTGCTCTCCATTTTGCACTGAGAAATAAAATGTGGTTTAGGGTTTACTTGTAAATTATTTTCATATAATTATTAGTACATTTCAAAAGTAATAAGCTGTTTACAATAAATATTGTTCAAAGATATTATGAATGTATGGATGTCAAGGAATAAAAGAGGGATGAATGGATGGCTGTAAAGGAAGTACGAAAGATGGATGAATGGAAGAACGTCAAGAAAGAAAGAAGGAAAGAAAGAGGTGGATGGAAGGAAAGAAAGAAAGGTCGATGAAAAAAATAAATAAAGGTGGATGAAAGATAAACATGGATGGAATAAATAAAGATTTATGGATGGTGGACTGATGGATTGAAAAGAGAGAAAAATAGATGGATTGGCTGGAAAGAAGAAAAATGGATGTATAGCAGAAATCAATAAAGATGGCAGGCAGCAAAGAAACCGATGGATGAATGGGAAGAATCAACAACTGTCAGACGATTTGAATGAGTTCTTTGCAGGTTTGAAAAAACACCCCACACCCGCCCTGAACACATCTCCCCACAACCATTAACACCTCCAGCAACCCCCCTCCGATTCAGCAATTCCGATCAGCGAAGGACAAGGTGTGCCAGGTCTTTCGGAAGCAGAAAATGAAAAAAAGCACCTGGCCCACCTGAAGAACATCACTGGACCTTCACTCGATCCTCTTCCGTTTGCGTACAGAGCAAACAGGACTGTGGACGATGAGGTCAGCATGGGACTGTATTATGTTCTGCAACATCTAGACAGACCAGGGTTCTTATGTGAGGATCATGTTTGTGGACTTCAGCTGAGCCTTTAACACTATCATTCCAAAACTCCTACTGCACCAAATTAACTCGGCTCTCCATACCCACCTCCTTCTGTCAGTGGATCAACAGCTTCCTGGCAGACAGGCAGCAGCTACAGAGGCTGGGAAAATTCTCATCCAGCACCCGTACGATCAGCACTGGAGCTCCTCAGGGCTGTGTTCTCTCCCCACTGCTATTCTCTCTGTACATGGAACGACTGCACATCTAAAGACCCCTCTGTCAAGCTCCTGAAGTTTGCAGACGACACCACACTGATCGGCCTCATCCAGGACGGCGACGAGTCTGCTTACAGACAGGAGGTTAAGGAGCTGGATGTCTGGTGCGGTCTTAACAACCCGGAGCTAAACACGCTCAAAACTGTGGAGATGATCGTGGACTTCAGGAGAAACCCCCCTGCTCTCCCCCCACTCACCACCATGAACAGCACTGTGACTGCAGTGGAGTCATTCAGATTCCTGGGCACCACCATTTCCCAGGACTTGAAGGGGCACAATCACATAGACCCCATTGTAAAAAAGGCCCAGCAAGAGGCTGTACCTCCTTCGCCAGCTGAGGAAGTTCAACCGGCCACAGGAGCTGTTGATATAGTTCTACTCTGCCATCATTGAATCCGTCCTCTGCACTTCAATAACTGTCTGGTTCAGCTCAGCTACTAAATCTGACCTCAGAAGACTACAGGGGTAGTCCGGACTGCTGAGCGAATCATTGGTACAACCCTCCCCACTCTCCAAGAACTGTACAGAAAACAGTTATTGGAGCACACAGCAAAAAAGCTGCAAAAAATCAAAATCACTCTGGACCCCTCACATCCAGCACACTCCCTCTTTGAATTGTTACCGTCTGGTCGATGCTACAGAGATCTGAGCACCAGAACGACCAGACACAGGAACGGTTTCTTCTCTCAAGCAATCCATCTCATGAACACTTGACAATAATTATGGTACACACACGCACGCATACTTTGTCTACTCTTCAACAATTGCACATAATATACATATGTACATACAAAACTGTCCATTGGTATATACCTGTACATACAATTGTCAATTTGTATATTGTTATTTTTTATTTACTTGTTTATAAAACTTTTTTGTTCTGTAATTATTATTATGTTGCACTGCGGTAGCTTCTGTCATAGAAACAAATTCCTCGTATGTGTAAACATACCTGGGAATAAATAAAGGATAAAGCTGATTCTGATTCTGAAAAAAAAAATGGATGGATAAAGAAAGAAATAACAAACAAAAGGAACAAAAGAAAATGGATGTAAAGAAAGAAAGACACTAATGGATGGAGAAAAATAATGAAAGCAAGGAAGATGGATGGATGGATGGATTGATCGATTAATGAAAAGGAAAATAGATAGATGGATGGAAAGAAAGATGATGAATGGGGTGGATAGACAGATGAAAATGATGG
>QVTF01007817.1:0-25235 GCA_003573665.1 Oxygymnocypris stewartii
AATCACCGGTATATCCTACACTCGTGGGAGTTTTTCAGAAGCACAGTGGTCTTGTTTTGTCCAAGTGCATAAATCTCATGAATCATCGGTTTTCCATCTCATTTTATTCTGTCACATTCTCAAGCTCTCTATCATCCGGTTGTGCTTGAATGGAAGAGCTGCCAATACCACAGCAAGGTTTCAAGCCAGATCTATAGTGCACCAGGATGTTCATAAGCAGATAAACATTGTTTGAGCGTTGATTAAATGTTATCCTGGTGATTTCTTGATAATGAACACAGCAAAGATGGATTTTTTTAAAGAGGAGCTTATATTAGGCTGCATTTATTTGATACAAAATATAGAGACAACCGTAATAACTTAAAATAGTTTTAACATTTAAAATAACAGTTTTCTATTTAATATATTTTTTAAATGTAATTTATTTCTGTGATGCAAAGCTGATTTTTAATGATAATTTCTCCAGTCTTCAGAGTCACATGATTGTTCAGAAATCATTATAATATACTGATTTTACTGTCTTCTTAATATTTCTATTTAATATTGAAACTTCTTGCTAAGCATTCTTTTGAAACAAGACTTTTAGTGAATTTTGATTAATTTGTTCTCAAACTTTTAAATGGTAGTGTATGCTTGAACACACACACACAAACACACTCTAATTCACATGTATATGATTCATAAACATGTATGCATCACATACACACACTAAATTTCTTTATGGCTACCCAATGTAAATATATAGCATCACACAAAAACAAACACAATACAAGACACCAGATGGCATACACAAAGACCACACACATAGAATAGAATGGAATGGAATGGAATAGAATAGAATACAATATAATGGAAGAAAATATAATAGGAGAGAAGAGAATAGAATGGAAGATAATAGAATAGAAAGGAAGATAATGGAATGGAATAGAATAGAATAGACTGGAAGAGAATGGAATGGAATAGAATAGAATAGTAGAGAATATAATAGAATATAATAGAATGGAAGAGAATGGAATGGAATAGAATATAATAGAATGGAAGAGAATAGAATGGAATAGAATAGAATATAATTGAATGGAATGGAGTAGAATTGAATGGAAGAGAATTGAATGGAAAAGAATAGAATGGAATAGAATGGAATAGAATAGAATGGAATAGAATAGAATGGAAGAGAATAGAATGAAAGAGAATGGAATGGAATAGAATGGAATAGAATAGAATGGAATGGAATGGAATAGAATAGAATGGAAGAGAATAGAATGAAAGAGAATGGAATGGAATAGAATGGAATAGAATAGCTAAGATGTTGCTGTTTCAAAGCTCAGGAGATTTGACGGAGATTCATGGATTTCTGATTTTGGTTTGCAGACTTAAGTTTGGTTGTTTAGCAAATCTTGCTGATATCGCTTCAGAAAAGAGAGACATATACGATTTAAAGGGTCCTTTTCTCAAGAGATAAACATGACAAACATTTCAGTAGAAAATGTGTTTTTCATTTGATCTGATTGCTGGCAATGAGAAACATCTGAGGTATTACAGATTGCATTTGTCTCAACTAATTCTCTATAAAAAACACAAGTAGCAAATTTAATAAAAAATGCAACAAGTAAAATATTTCAATATATATATATATATATATATATTAAAAAAATTAAATACTATAAATGTATGTGCAAAAATTAAGAATATCACAAAAATGTGCAAATTAAGCTACTGACACTTGCAAGATGCCTCCTCCAAACAAACCAATGGGAGGGCGGAGTATGTCTCGTTTGATCACCAGTGCTGAACCACACATCCCCTGAACCCTGCTCCTAATATCATCAGAGACTGGCCCAGAGCATGCTGGGATTGTGGAGGAGTGCTGGAATGCACAGCCCATGTTGAGGAGTAATGATACATAATTACACATCTGCTGACAATGCTCTCTCACACACATGCCCATCATCTACTAACACATGCAAATATAGCTGCACGATATAATATTGCGTTTGTGTGGTTTTCATTTTTATATGTAAATGAGAACATATAATCAAGTCAATTACTTCTCGATTTTTTACCAAGCGGGATTTTTCCATCCAAAATCACACATCATAAAAAGATGAGAAATTATGTTCTTACATGGGGAACTTCCAAAAAGCACACCTTAAAGCTGAGAGGGATCATAATCACAGCGTTTAAATGAGTTTTGATCTCGCATTTCCCTTCGAACAAAGGAATTACATTTAAAACATTACAATTTAAACACATCCGTCCATGCCCCGGTCGAAAGGCCATGTTTGGGAAATGTCTTCTGTTAGATACTAATTACATCTCTTAATATGCCTCCCTCTATGACCTCTAGATGACTTTGGGGGGGGGGGGGGGGGTCACAGAAATGTCATATTTTGATTAAGTGCCTCATGCAACACAACTGTGGTGGTCAAATGAAGGGCAAATGCATTGATTTTGTGTGCTAAATGTCAACTATCCTGGTGCACCAATCAGTTCCTGGAGCCCTTAGACATCAGTTCCCCAATTCATTTAAAATAATCACCCTTCATATGATTCCCTATGAGTGATTTATGATGTTGTGAGATGCCAGTGGTTATACCGCAAGATTATAGCATTAGTTAATGTGGCATTAACAATATTTAAAGAAACTTTGAAGCACTGGGTAGAAAAATCCATCTTGCACACAAATACACGTGCATATATCCTCATGAACTGCTGACAAAGGAGCTGTTCTCCCAAAACAAAAACAGAAAAGATACATGGTCATTCCACACTTGTACTGTGCTGTTGTTTCTTTCATGGAACACAAAAGACAAAGTTTTATAGAATGTTCATGCAGTTCTTTTCCATACAGAACATCAAATATTCCGTAAGACTCTATTGCAGTATTCTGAAGATATTCAGATTGAAATGTAAGTTATTTCCTAAAAAAATATTGCCATTTTAGCTCGGAAATCCCATTTGCTTTTAGTTGAGATTTAAAATAAATCTGTGACACATCAAGTCAGGTTTGTCGCCACCGATAACGTCTTTTCCCATTGGTCTGACCTCAAAACAGTTTGAATGTGTGATAGGCCAGTCAAGAATGAAAATGAAGACCAGTTTGAGACCAGTATGCAAAATGTAATTGAATATGGCTTGTGTTATAGAAGATAACTCGCCAAAAAGGTTACATCTGGAAATGTGATGTAAGAGCAACCGAAGAGGGGACGATTTTGGCTTGTTTACACAAATCTATCATATGGCTTCAGAAGAATATGGATCAATTTTGGGGGGGGCTTGACAGATGAGGTCCTATCAACGTTTATGAAGAAAAAAAAAAATGTTTGGAAAAACATGTGGGTGAGTAGGCTAAATAAATGACAGGTTAATTAGCCTATATTATGTAGCCTATATTGTCCATTCTATAAAGCATTGACAATTAAATACATTCTAAATGAAAAAGAATTAGCCTATAAGAATGCAACAGGAACCAATTAGCTCCAAGACAGAAAGCTGAGCTTGATTAACGCGTTCAGAGTCGCTCTTACCTCCGCGCTGCCAAACCGCAGACACGCCGCCGCAAGTACCGCGAGAAGAAGCGGGATCCGCGATCTCATCTTGCTTCCGTGCCGCTGCGGGGCTCCGCGGGACCACGCGCATTTAGAGAGACGCTCCGCACTGGGCGAGCAAAAATATGGGTAATTAAGCAGCAGTGCGAGTCCCTCAGCGGCTCTGCAGGCTCGACATTCCTCTCAGTGCGCAAACATTCAAATTGCCCTCCACGGCGGAATGAGGCTCTCTTCTGAGGAGCAAGTGGCCCATTTGAAGTCCTTTGAAAGCAGTTTGAGGATTAAAGAGAAGAGGTTTGTTTCCAGGCGAAGCACCACAATCCCGGATTCCTCAGCTGGCGCTTATTTAATCATTCATTTGCATGGTTCAGTCCAATAAAGACGTCTCTCAGTAGGCTATTATCTGAGAGAAGGGAATCTAAAATACCTGTTCAGGACATGGCAATTTAAAAAAGCAATACATAAACTGTCTTAAAAGTCAAACAGGACTTTATGTTATTTAAAATAAAAAAGAATAAGTAATTTTTCAAAAGTAAAATGATGCGCATTCGGTCCCTTTGTTTTGGTAGACTATAAACTCCTCACTTATTAACTCCACATCACCGTTGATAAGCTATAAAAACTGTCTTATATTTTAAAAAGTCTTTCCAATTGAAGATGATCCATGTGTTTCACGCGAGGGTCCCTTCGTCTTCACATTGTCTGGAATAAAAGCAGCGTTAATGTAAGTTTAGCCTAAATATAACTCTTGGTCTTGCAGTTGTCTTATCAGTGTCCAGCGCGTGCGCGGCCCCGCGCGAGCCGTCTGTGCGGTGTTGATTATGGGACTGTGGCTCTGAGGAGGATGTCAGGGGTCTGTATGTGGACTCTTATCTTACCCTCCCCTTAAAGGCAGGGCTGAACTCACTGAGAAAGAGAAAGAGGGGATGGGAGGTGGGTGAGGAGGTGCTGAAGTCATGTTGCTTCAGTGTGGATGCCTGCAACACAGTGTAGTGGTAGAAACGACATATGCATTGAAACTAACAGAACATTATTAATTTTACTTTAATAACACTGAAAATATAATGTACAATGCAAAATACTTTCATTTACTCACCCTCGTGTTGTTTCTTTGGCTTTCTTCTGGGGAACATAGAATATCCATTTATATTTATTGCAAAATGTTCATGATGCTTTTGTCCATAGAACTCTATTCAATATGCACTATATTCAGAGTAGATCTACATTTTTAGTTAATTTTAAAATGCAAATCTCATTTGCATATTTAGAGTACATTCAAATATGCACTGCCATTTCTCATCAATGGCAATTACTTCTTGCATGAATGTCAGAATAAGTTTTAAAGGAATAGTTCACCCCAAAATGAAAATACTCACCCCCAGGCCATTCAAGATGTTTCTTCATGGGAACGTATTTGGAGAAATTTAACATTACAAAACATTAATTGATGAACTGAAGTGCTGTGGATTATTGTGATGTTTTATCAGCTGTTTTGACTCTGACGGCACCCATTCACTGCAGAAGCATCCATTGGTAAGCTAGCGATGCAATGCTACATTTCTTCAAATCTGCTCCAATGAAGAAACAAACTCTTCTTGGTTGGCCTGAGGGTGAATGCATTTTTTAAACTATTCTTTTAACATTTTATAAGCTACAGTTTTGTAGAAAGTGAAACACCTTTGTGCAATGCCTTTAAATATTAAAGTTTTCTTTTTAATTGCATGTTTTTTTTATAAATGAGGCAGTTCACATATGGGGGGGGGGGGGTGCATAAAGTGCATGTTTCATTAGCATGGAATGAATGGTATGGTGCCTGACATAATCTCTTCGGCCAGGGCTCTTTTGAATGTTTTTCACAGCGTTGCTCAAGGTAATGGAATCAAAAGGTTGTCTAATACCAACATTCTTCATAGCCTTTTTAAATCATACGACCTTTCAGCTTTGCACAATGGATGTCCAAGTTATGAAACTAAGAGGTCGGTAGACTAAAATAAAGGTGACAGGACACAGCTCTGTCTGTTACATAACAAATGAATGGCAAATATTCATGCATAGATGTAATCAGAATTAACTTTATAACACACTGGTAGTAGAAAACCAACTCTATAAATCTATTCAAAATCAGGTTCACAGGGCATTTCTCTTGGGCAAAGTATTGCTCACTGAAATAACTATTTGAGCAAAAATAAAATAATTCTTAGTAGGCTATGAAGGATATTTGAATATTCTGAAGAACCTTTTATGCTTTAAAGAACCATTTGAAAGGTTCCATGGATGTTAAAGGAACCACCAATGCCAGTAAATAACCTTTATTTTTAAGAGTGTGGGTGAAAAATCTTGAAGTGCTTTTGCTTCGGCATAGAGCACAATCTTTAATCTGTTTATGAAAATACATTAGAGCAAACAAATTTATCCTTTTTGTATTAAGGTCCAGGTTTAAATATAGAGGACGAAAACAGTGGTTTTGCATGATTAAAATCATATTAGACATCATAGGCAATTTTTTTGTCTACTAAACTAACACCAAGCCTTTGGAACACAAACCCTTTTGAAAGGTCTTTCAAATTATTTTAAAAGAATGCAATCACATGTCTTATCTTCATTTTTGACTGGTCGTGTATGTTGAGAAATAATGCAGAAGACAAACAGGAGCTAAATGCCCATAAACTTGTACAAATGTAATACCTTTAAAAACCAAAACAGCACTTGTATCAGCCTGCGCTCAGACTGAGGGTGCATGCATTTGTACTGTGTATTTGAAAACACTTGCACTTAAAAGATGTTAATAAACCACATATATGAGCAAAGTCTTTTATAAAAATGTGTGGGCAGCTGCCAATGGCCTCAAACAAAAGAGCTCTGTGATCCGATCACATCACGATGAGCACTAGCACAGAGAGAGTATCACTGACACGCGTGCGTGAGCAGATATGATCGGTCTTATTAGGAAAAGGAACAGGTCAAGAGGTCAGTGTGAACAAGACTGGCTGGACTACCTCTCACAACGAATCCAGTTTCTCATTTATATCTCTGCTTCCGTTCTGTTCTTCTCTTTATTCACAGAGTTGTGCGATGTTCCTCTTTTTATTCTCCATTCATCTCACACTGTAACCCCCCACACTCCTTCTCCACCTCCTCCCTGCCCCTCTCATCCTTCATCCTTTGGATATTGCACTATCCTCGCTTTCTTCATCTGTAATATGCACCCGTTTGTTCAAGTCTGTTCATGATTATGTACTTCTCTCTCTGTCTCTCTGCACACGGTGAGCTTCAAACCAGAAAGGCTTCTCAGTCAAACAAAACTATGTCTACTCATTAGGATCATGTTGAAGATTATTTCACATCATAATCTTTCCAATTGGTGATGCTAGTGTAGCAGAAATTACAAACATAAACAGGCATTTCAATGCATTCTAAGGTGTTCTGTGTGTCTTTAAAATAATAGTTTTCATAAAAATGCTGAAATTGTATTCACCCCTCAGGCCATCCGAGCTGTAGGCGAATTAGTTTTCTTCAACAGATTGGAGAAATTTAGAAAAAGCATTGCTTGCTCAGCAGTCCTCTGCAGTGAATGGGTGCCGTCAGAATGAGAGTCCAAACAGCTGATTAAAACATCACAATAATCCACACGACTCCAGCCCCTCAATCAACATCGTATGAAGCAAAACTGTCTGTTTCTAATAAACAAATCCATCATGAATGTGTTTTTAAACTTTAAACTGGTGCTATCGGCACCAAAGCGAGTCCTCTATCCCATAATATTGCCTTCCCCAGTGAAACATTGATCTTGTCTGAATCCAGATATACTCAGAACAAGACTATAAGTCAAAACATGTTGGTGGATTTTTAAACAGGTGATGGACTTTTCATTGTTTCACTGGAGGAATCCTTATTGGACACTTTTGGACAGAAGTGATATTTAAGATACAATGCCTTTCTTACAAACACGCAACTTTTCTCTTCACAAGACATTAACTGATGGACTGGACTGGCATGGATTACATGGATTAGTGTTATGTTTTTATCAGCTGTTCAGACTCTAATTCAGACGGCACCCATTCACTGCAGAGGATCTATAAGTGATGTAAAGCTATATTTATTGGAACAGATTTTGTGACTTTGTGACAGAAAGTGACTTTTCATCACTTATAGATCCTCTGCAGTCAATGGGTGCCGTCAGAATAAATCTGTTCCAATGAAGAAACAAAATTAATTGTTTGGAAATATAATTGTTTAGTGAACTATTCCTTTAAGTGTGTTGATATGCAGTTGCTACGGTGTTTTCTACATAAATTTTTTTAACAAAACAAAATGCAAGAGACCACCTCCAGTTCTCTTCTCTGGTTTTTCACATCAACAGATGGGTCGATTTGAGGTATTGTAAAACAAAAGTCTGTTATATATACCACATGTGCCACAGTGATAGTGATTTTTGCCTTAGCAGGTACCACTAATAATGGTCCCCTACGTAAATTTGGATAAAAAGCTAAAACGTTTGCCATTATGCTGAAATGACTTAGCATTGTAATAACTGTGATTGGAGCTCTGTCTTGCTGGGATGTCATAACCATCTTTTCTCCTGGACAGGATGCTGTACACGAGTAACAGCAGGGCTCAATGAACCGGATAAAGACCGGAGAGGAACACTATTGTTCAGAAGCGCAGAGCCATTACAGCACCAAGCCAGCTGTTGGGACTCATGGGTGTGTTCACTCACAGTGAGAGTGTGGCAGATCAATTAGAAACGCAGTTCAGGACTCGTATCTAGTTCAGTGAACATGCACAGAAGAGCAGATCAGTGTGGCCCAGCAGACCCTTCAGCAACACCAAACCACTTTAACTTACATGTCATTTAATATTACAGTCAATATTATTATGTTAAGATGTTTAAAATCCTAGCATAGTAAGTTATGTTAAAAACCTTACTTGTAAAATAAATAAATGTATACATTTAAAAGATAACAAGAAACAAAAAAATGAAAGAAATGCCCATCAATAAAGTTTTAAAACCAAAATAGCAATTTTATCAACATTTCTGTGCATTTAATTCGGTGGCATATATTTAAAAAAAATAGTTTGAAATTTTGCAATCGGTACGTTTTTTAAAATGTTTTTGAAAGAAGTGTCTTATATGCTCAAATTATACTTAAAAGCTGTATTTTCAGCATCATTTCCAGTCTTCAGTGTCACATGATCATTCAGAAATTACTCTAATATACAGATTTGCTGCTCAGGTAATATTTAATATTAGTATCAATGTTAAATACAGTTGTGCTGCTTCAAATTTTTGTGAATTACATTTTGTTTTTACAAAGTAAAAAAAAAAAAAAAACATTCTAACAATGTGGAAATCTATAAAGTATTATAAAAAGTCTGATAAAAGTAAAAAAAATATATATATATTTTAAATAAGCAATCTTTCTGACCCCAAACTTCTTAATGGTAATGTATATATTAATTTTGTATATTTCCATTTCTGAAGAGCTCTATTATTTTTATAGTCGCTATTTCTCAAAAGTGTTATATATTTTACAAAGCAAAATTGCACACTGCAAGAGAAAGAGCTCTAACGTGAAAGAACAGAGATGGAAAAAAGAGTCTGAGGATGAGATATATCAAATAATAAATCATATTATTCAATGATAGCACGATGAAGTAATGACAAATGGTCACTCCTCTGCATTGGACCTTTCGCTGCGGAGCGTTTTGAATGGGTCGATTGTCATCATCTCCGCTATGACGAAGAGACTTCTGTTGGGCCTGTGGATTATTCACTGATTTGCTCTCATCACACAACATGTTATTGTTATCCTCTTCCGGCAGAATTGGTGACTTTGTTCCGAGTGAGTGTGTGCATCTCCTCTCAAACCAAACGGGCTCTGACAAATAGGGTGTTTTCCGTAGCCTAACCTGAACTGTGCTTCCTCAACACACACAATGCTGCAGTGTCACTGGAATCTGTCCATGTTACAGGGAGGGGGTCACCCTCACAACCTGCCCAAAATAATAACACATTAGTTGCTCTACTACTTAACAGACAATGTGTGTCCCCAAATCCAAAATAAAAAAAGTGCAAGGAAAAGTTGACTCGCACCTGATCCCAATGTTGCTAAGCTAATAATGCATGCACTGTAAGCATACCAAAAAACACATCTAAATATTACAGTGCCTTGGCATTCATAACCCATTTAATTTTCATAATGTTTCAGAGTGAATTTGAACGAGAAACTTAGTAAATGGTTACATATGAAATCAAACGCAAATGAGATATTAAAATGCTTAAATGAGTGACCCGTGGTTCCTCTGCAGTGAATGGGTGCCGTCAGAATGAGAGTCCAAACAGCTGATAAAACATCACAATAATCCACACCGCTCCAGTCCATCAGTTAATGTCTTGTGAAGCAAAAAAGGTGTGTGTTTGTAAGAAACAAATCCATTATTAAGGCATTTCAATTTCCATTCCTCCAGAACAGAAGTCCATCCTCTGTTGTCCTCTCACATCAATATATTTGTTTAGACTTGATTTGGACTGTTTTTGCTTGTAAACGGTGCTTCTTCTGTGCATATTACACTCCTGATTCGTACGTTTTTCTCTGAAGCGTGACAGATTTGGGTGTAGACTATTTCTTTATGCTGTGACACCAAGAGAATACACAAGTTATTTCTGAGTAAGAGCAAGTTTATGAAGCTTACAACTTAAACTAGTAAATGGGGACAATATCAATTTAATGTTGAATATAAAATTGGCCACAAGAATCAACTCATGAGACTCAATCATCTTCTTCCCCTTTTCTTTCTCTTCTGATAATCCTCCTGTAAACACATGGATGGGAAAGAGATATAAACAACCCAAACTTGGCTTTAATTCCGTATCATGCACCAGCACAAAGAAATAATATTACATGTTATATTTTTACAGCTGAATTATACACAGATTTTTTTGTTTGTGGCTGGATGTTTTTAGATTCGGTTGGGAACAGCATTTGAAAAGTGACTCACTCGTGCCATAGCAAGTTAGAGCCAAAAAACCTTTGACCTCTTCTGAGTCTCTTAAAAGATCTCAAATATTTTAGCGAGCGCAGTTCACATTCAGCCCCAGATAAAGCTTGCTCTGTCTCGAAGACAAGATCATCAGACACACTGTATGACCCAGTACACACTACTACGAGTGTGTATTCACATGTCTGCTAACTAGCATAGATTTAACTTCACTTGCAAGAGTAAATAAAATAATAATGATGAATTATATCGTGGCCACAAATTAAGAATTCATTCTTATGATTTATTACTTGTGGTGTCACATGGACGGCTCTGTACATCTGCAACAATGTCTGTCTTTTTACTGGTGTATATAAATCTGTTATGTGAACATACAGGAATGCCTCTTTCTATGAGTGTTTGAAGATTTTTATGGACACAAAAAAATAATAGCTGCATCACTCACACACACATTCTTCACATGTGAGTGTCGACCATGAACTACACACATTTTTTCAAAAGTTGCTTTTGGTCATAAATCCATCATATGCAAAGTTATGATTGATGGCAGCAGGTTTTTGATGAGGTTGCAGGTGTCTAGTTGGGATGACTGTAAGATTGAGTCCTTCTGTTTGATGTCAGGCCCTGTGTGTGTCACGCTGGGAAAATCCCCGGCAACACAACCCCTCCCCCGGTGTTCCTCCCACCATACCAACCAAACAGAGACAAACATGCACAGCATTCTCACACACAAACATACCAACACGAACTGAAGCTAGATTCACACAGCTCCTACATTTACAAGCTTGTGTACTTTGTTCCATGTTATATTAAAAAAAGCTGTTCTGGATGCTGATTGGTCAGTAAAGCTTTCCAGCCACGTACGTGATATAATGATGCACAATCGTGCACTTAGTTATCCTGCACACACAGTGATTATACAGGCTTTAATATCTTACTACTTCATTTTAAAATTGATATTTTGGGTTTAAAGCGGACAAAAATGCCCTACAGTTCAGTAATTAGGTGCTGCAGTGATTACGTGTTTTTGTAGGTCAGAATTTTCTATTGGTTTGAGATTATTGCTCAAAATAAGCTGTGACCAACAAAAGTTGATGATATTTAAATATTTTGTTCATCATGATAATCTACACATTGTTTATGAATTTTGAAGCCTAAACACAGTCAACAGTAGTATAAAAGTTAACATATAGTTTAAAAACTATTTTGGCCTACACTAAATAAAACATTTGGCCTACACTAAATAAAAATAAAAAATTCGGTCTTAATTTATTTATTTTTTTTGCTGAAATTTGAGTTAGAAAAGTTCAATTATAAACACAAATATGTGTTGGATTCTCACCCTGCTGTCATATGTTTAAGGGTGTATTCACACCAGGAAAGTCTGATAGTTCACTTGCTTTGGTCCGGACCAAACGCAAACAATGATACAATGTAGCTATTTTTAGCCTTTTTGGTTCCTTTACACACCACACTGTTTGCTCTGGTCCGAACCAGCTGAAACGAACCAAAATGAAGCCAGTGACAACATCCGCTTCACTTGTTGGCTAGATGTGTCTTTGAACTGCTTTTCAATTGGTCAGAAAGAGCGTGCGGGAAAATCCCAACGGTAATCCCGGAAGTAAACAATGACAGGAGTAAAATGCAGCAGACAGCACACTGCTATTATGGAGAGACAACAGCGAGGGTTGATTTTATCCCTGGTCATCCTTTACTACATAGTTTGTATATACGGCAGCTGGTTTAGCAGTTCTGTTTGCAGTGGGGTCTATTTGAGGTCGGGTCGCGTTCTCACCACAAACTAACCGCTCCAGGGTTCGTTTAAAAGCGAATCTCTTCAAGGAGGTCTCGGTACGCTTGTTTGGTCCGCTTTTGGTGCGCACCCAAGTGCGATTGATCCATACTCAACTGCCCAAACGAACTGCAGCAAGAGGGAAAACGAACTCTAGTACGATTCAACTGGACTAAACGAGGCAGGTGTGAAAGCACCCTAAGAGTATAGTACTCTATTCTGAATTCAGCTGGTTTTCATAGTTGTTTATGTGCATGTCTTCTTAAAGGGATAGTTCACCCAAGAATGAAACTTCTGCCATTAATTACTCAGCCTCAAGCCGTTCCAAACCTGTAAGACCTTCGTTCATCTTCTGAACACAAATTAAGATATTTTTGATGAAATCCGAGAGCTTTCTGACCCTGCATAGACCGCAAAGCAACTGACAAGTTCAAGGCCCAGAAAGGCAGTAAGGACATCGGTAAAATAATCCATGTGACATCAGTGGTTCAATCATAATGTTATGAAGCTACAAGAATACTTTGTGTGCACAAAGAAAACAAAAACAACAACTTCGTTCAACAAGTTCTTGTTGAATGAGATGCATGCTTGTAGAGCTGATGAAAAAAAATAATAATAATTGTGTTGTGAGCCACCTGCAGTCAAAAAGATGAAGATGTTTTCTTGATTTGCTGGTGCTTTTTCTGTTTGCACGTGTTTTATGAAGTAGCAGTGCATTGAGCTCTCTCGGCCACCGTAGTTCTGACAAAGAACATCCATCTCTCTTAGTTCTTCGTCTGTATATTCTGGTTCAAATAAACAAGGCTGGGCAAAAACTTGCAAATCAAAAACCTCTCTGTCGAAATCTTCAGACATGTTTCTAAAGATTGTTTTATGTACAGCGTGTGTCTTCTTCTGCTCGTAAACAAGGTGCAGCGCATCCGGATTCTACGTCAGAGCGCCGGATCCGGCGTCAGCAGCATCACACGCATGCGTCGTGGTCCTCTCGTGAACACGTGTCGAAGACTGACATGAAATAGAAGAAATTGTTGAATAAAAAAATGTATTATGGTTTTGGGTAATTGACAGAACTTAACATTTTTGGTGAACTATCCCTTTAAAGACTGAAAAAGTGTATCCACCTCAAGCCAGTGAATGCATTTTTTGTGCAAATCTTTTAAATTTTACTTGCATTTTTTTGTTTCCGTACAGCGTTTTGTAAAACAATAATCCAAAACAGGATAACACAGAAGCATCACACTTGCTCTGGGTTTGAGTGTTTGTGTATGTGCTTCCATTAGTTCAGGCGGCTATAGGTCTCCTTCAGCACGTGCTCTCTGTTATTAGCTCATCTGAGAGAATGATGACAAGCTGTTTTCCTCCCTCCATCAGCAGCTCTGTTTCTACCACGTCTCAGGATTCATCATTGAGAGGAATGTGGCTTTATCTCCCAGTGAAATGAGTAATAATTTTACCACAGTAACTGAGAAGCTTTCGGACTAATATTCCCGAGAGCTAAACCAAATGCTGAACTCCTCTGTCTCCGATTCGGTGCAGATGCAGGTGTGTTAACTGTTTTATACTTATTGGCATTTCTCACACTCTTTCTGTTTTTTAAGTGCCCTGAATACTTAACGTAATACACATAAAACATTGTAATTTCATAAATAACACAAGATTTTTACATCACACAACACGAGTAGTGCTTTCTCACTGTATGAGCCATGCTTACTATCTTATTAAATTTTTCTATATGTTCATTTAAATATTAGTTTGCTGCTTTATTGTTAATGTTGTTTATTTCTCTGAGTGTGTGCCCTCTATAAGTGTGAAAGGAAAATGTTTAAAAGGATATACCACCCCTGACAGGAGGAGGGCGCTGGTGCGAGAGCATACAGTCTTTCGACCGTGCGCATGGAGCTAAGATGGCATGGTGCAACAAGCCTGCAATTAGCCTTTAAGTTTGTTTGTTTTATGTTGCAATTCAAGCTTATTTTGGTTTAATAAACTTCAGTTATTATTTGGAACTTCAACAAATCTTTCTGGATCTATTCATGCTACTTTGCATGCGTCAGATTATTGCATCAACACCTCCCACAGTGGCCAAGAAACAAGGGTCAAATTGAAAAGTTGAAGCTTGTTTTTACCACTACACTCACAATGCAAAGTTATGGTTGCCATTGCAATTTGTAGTGCTAGAGTACTAAGAGTGGTTGCTTGCTGGCTAAAGGCAAAAGAGCCCATCCTAAATGTCCTAGCACATTGAGTCCGAGATTTAATTTGTGTACGTATTTGTCATTCTTTCCTATCAAAATGCTTGCTACGGATGCAAAAGCGCAGAAAATCGAACATGGTCTGAATTATAACGGACGAAAGTTAAACGTGATTGACACAATGTGAGGTCGTATTTATTTTTTAACATGCGAAGATTTCAGACTCAGTGTGCAAAGACCTCAAGTCACTCCTTTAATTATTTTTTTATGGATTTTATTGTCTGTGGGGCAAAAATAGTTCAGTCTGAGCACGTACAAAATTAACAGTACACGTTTCCTCACATGCCCCACAATGTTATTTTTCATGGCACTTTATACAATAGAGATATTCAAAGAAGCTTCACGTATTAAACAGGACAGTAACAGAACCAATAATGCAAACTTCAAAAACGACTGTAATTTCTGCTATTAAGCAGCTGTAGCAAGACAATAGTGCCAATGTTGTAAAATCAATAAATTCACTCTTTGCCGGGAGTTTGATTGACAGGCGATCTGACCAATCATAACACCTAATCTGCCAGAAACAAATCAGACAGGAGAGTAGATTAACGTCGGTGGACTTGAACTTGAAAAATGGTGTATTGACGTCTTTCTGCTGTTGAAACAAGATACCGTCTGATGTTCATTCATGATTATTTCACTTATAACTAATAGAGGAAGAGATGATCGTTCACGTGTTCAGGCACTGCAGCGATCTGTCACATTAAAGAGCCAAAAAAATGGTATTTATTATTTGAATTTCTTTAAAAAAATGACCAAATTTGATAACTTAGACCTTGTTTCATTCCAGAAGTAATCTGCTTTGTCTTGTCTATCAGCGCATTGTCTGTTTTTTACTACGTGTTTGATAGTAACGGTATCTATTGTGAGAGCGGTATGGCTTGTCAGACCAAGGAGGGTCAAATATTAACAAATGCAATTCAACTTTAAAGCAGAAGACATTATTAGTGTCATTTATTCAGCTCAATTCAGTTTAGATCTGAGGTGTTACTCATATCTGTAACACAAACGCTAGGGGCGAGTTAAGTGCCGAAAATAAGGGATTTCATTTAAAGTAATAGTAATACTTAATCATGATCAATAATTGAATGATTCAAATGAATTCACTTTAGTTTAATTTAATTTCAGAATTCATGTAGGTCAAAGTTTGCCAGAATGGTGGTCGTGCAGTCTTACAATCTATCTTTATTTTAAGCTGTCTACGTCGACCCAGTTACAGTGTATTGTTGTGTGTTTCCCACCATTGTGACGTGGATACAATCTAATGCTCGACTGACACAATAGGAAACATTTCAATCTATATTCTGAAAACATTGTGTGTTTCTTTGACTGCAATCTTCACGCCCGCTTCTAAAACGCTGCGGTCAAATACAACCCATCACTTGCTTAACATGAAGTGAAAATTGCGTTCACTTTAGGACCGTGGCAGTGAACTCTTTGGAGGTCTTATCAATGGTTTGTTTTCTTGTGAAGATGTGTCATATCTTGACCTTTGACCTTGTTTACCACCAACTACAGTATTCACAAACCGAATGAGGATGTGTGATCTTCATCTTTTCTCCTGTGTGTGTGTGTGTGTGTGGGAGGGGGACTTCCACACTGTGTGGTATTAATATCCTCATGCCTCCATGCCTGCAGGGTTACTCCTCTGCTAGGAAACACATGACCTCAGCACACCTCCTGAAGAGCCCTCCACCTTCCACACTGATCTATACTGTACACACAATCACATACGTACAGTTACAAACACGGCCTTACATGCCTGGATGTGCAACTAGATGACGGTGATAATGATGACTGGGTGACGGAGTGCATTTGATGCCCACTGCAAAATATCAAAACGGTATCAAAAGTCAAAAACAGCTGTGCAACAAAATCAAAATGCCCCTCAAGTAAGTGTGTGTGTGTGTGTGTGTGTGTGTGTGTGTGTGTGTGTGTGTGTGTTTGAGAGAGAGAGAGAGAGAGAGAGAAAGCACTAAGTTCACTTCCAGATGACTTACAGGTGCATACTATTGTGTTTCCTCTTATGTGGACGTCATCGTTCACTCTTCATTCGGTCCTTCCTGTTTGCACAACAACTTCCTGTGGCTTGTCCTGTTGTGTTGATGGATAGCCTGTTCTTGTGTGCTTGCCTCGTGGTTTGTCCTGTTTAGTGAATAAATTTAGGGTTTTAAAACCCTATCCCATTATGTCTGAAAGGTAAAAAAAAAAAAAAAATGGTATTATTTATTACAAAATTATATTTGAAACTAAAATACAATAGTGATACAAATAAATATATTGTTGTTCAAATATTTTAAATTACAGTAAAAAAAGAAATCATGGGGTTCTAAATTATGATGATGATGATCATAACTTAGAACCCATCCTATTATATCTGGTGTAAAAGATTAAACATATTATTAATAAAAAATTATCTCTGTTACAATAATAATAAATATTATGAATAGTAATATTATGACAAATATGTAATATACAGTACAAATAATGAACGCTATTTATATTGGTGATAGTAAGAAAATGGTGTCAATAAAGCAATGAATATGCAGGAATATGCAAAGGTATGCCATGTGTTAAGATTGTAATATATGACTGTAATGTATGTATGTTTACTGGCTCATGCACCACAAATCACCTCACACTGTTCCCCAGCCAGCTGCTTGAATGTCTCTCTTTTTGCACATGTACAGTATTTGAAGTCATCTGCACAGTTGTACAGTTTGTATTTTTTTAGTTTATGTATAGGTAACCACTTTTATATATAGCATATGTATAGTCAAAGCTGACAGTAGGTTAGTTGTGTATAGGTTTATACTGTTTTACTTCGTGTTGTATATCTGTATTTATGTAGCACCGTGGTCCTGTGAGGCACGACACCTCGTCCCACTGTATGTCCACACATGTAGCGGAATGACAATAAAGCTCAACTTGACTTGAACTTGAACCTGAAGTTTTCCAAACTTTTTGCCAACGCTACCTGACCCTTTCATTCAAGCAATTATAACGCTACTGTACTTTTAACACTTTATCAATTTAAGTATATGCAAATGAACTGTTACATTGTGTTTTGGAAGCTGATGTGTTCTTAACTAGCTACAACAGCAACGACGTTCTTGGTCAATCACCACTAACTGACTACTAACCGACCAGCTACGTTTTGACCAACATCAAACCAGCACTAAACCACATAAAGCTGGACTATAGCATGTAAACTGGTGCTGTTTGAGATGGCAGGATTTGAACTCAGAGATGAAGGAATAGGAGAGAGCTGGCGTCAGGGCAGGGCTCGCTCGGAGGCTTACAGCAGCAGGGAAGGGCTCTCTTCATGCTTGAAGGCAAGGCTCTCTCGGAGGATTTCCACGGTGGGGTTACAGAGCTCTCTCACACTCAAACACAAAGCAAATTGTATGTGGAAACAATGCTAGCTGTCTGACCGTCTCAGGGAGGGTGGGCAGAGAAACCTTGACTGGCCTAGTTTAGCACTGAGACGACCCTGAGATGGCCAGACAATAGTCTGCAATACAGCACAATATAATATACAATATAATCTCCAGACATCTTAGATTATGGGTCTAAAAACTCACAATTCAAAATGGTGCAGTATTGAAGTTCTCACTTTATACATTTCCTCTTCCAGGCTTGTGTTCTAGAAGAAACCTTGGCATTGTGTTGGTCAGGCTTCTCTTGGCCGAACGTTTATCAAGATCTGGTCTTGAACAAAAGATTAAAAGTTCTCCTCTGCTCTTTGGAAATAGCCCCCAAGGACATCAAATCCTGCTCCTAGAGGTTTACCTTCCTGCAGAGTTTAGCTCCAACCCTCATAATTCAGTGCATGTCTGAACCAGGCAATCAAGGGCTGCATCTGAAATCACAGTCTCTGAGTAGGTACTTCTTTTCATTTTAAGAATTTTTTGTTTTCCTTGTTTATTATTTTACGAGTATAGGACAGTATAGAAATGGCAGGACGGGGGGGGGGCGGGGGGGCGTTCGGAGAAAAGTCCTCGAGACGGGTTTCGAACTCGGGACGCCCGTAGCCCACAAGGAGCAACATAAGTAGTTGTTTTTTTTAAGTATTAAGTATGTTCTATATAATGTTAATGTGTGTAGTAATAATTTGATCCAGATATACTACCTGTCAAGTCACTTCACTGCCGTTCACAAATCCTCTCCTGTGGCCTCGTGGGATAGTAAAGTGTCTATTGGATGTGCAATTCAGGATCCAGGTGGAAGTAGTATGTAATCGGGGTACTTTGATTCAAACATGGATTCACACACACACACACACACTCACACACTCACACACACACACACACACACATGCACACACACTCTCACACACACACATACACATACACACACTCACACACACAGTCACACACACACACACACACACACACACACACACAGTCACACACACACACACACACACACTCACAGTCACACACACACACGCACACATGCACACACACACAGTCACACACACACACACACACACACACTCACAGTCACACACATGCACACATGCACACACACTCTCTCACACACAGTCACACACACACACACACACACACACACTCAGTCACACACAGACACACACACACAGTCACACACAGACACACACACACACTCAGAAACAGACACACACACACACACACACACACTAGATTTTGCCTTTCCTTTCCAAACCTTGAACAGTGCAAACCTAGAATAAAACCGGTGTTAGAACAGATACATAAAACTGTATTATATCCAGAGGTGGAAAGTAATGAATTACATTTACTCGCATTACTGTAATTGAGTAGCTTTTTTGTGTACTTCTACTTTTTAAAGTAATTTTAAAATCTGTCATTTTACTTTTACTCAAGTATATTTAGTTTGAAGTATTGTACTTCACTACATTTTAAAACACATTCATTACTGAGTAAAAAAAAAATCTCTCCCTGGAAACTACTGCAGTAAATAATCGGCAGAAGAACAAACTGGAGCTCACAAGAAAGATGCAGACGGACAAGACCGCCGTTATGGTGTAGACCCAGCTGAAAACCCGTCGTATTCTGCTGAAGTTGAACTCAAAGGAAATTAAGTGAACCCCTGGCCATATTTATGCTCTACCACGGGAGACCAAACTAGCAGCTTATAATATATATTGAGATCAACCCTCCCCAAGCATGTAGAGGTAACGTAAATACTTGTATCGTTGCATTGGTGGTTAAAATGGAGATTTAACAGTTTAGCAAAAGGGTCTGCACAAATTAGACAAAAATACAGTTGTGCAGATATCGTCTGTGATAATATCTTAATTGTTGTTTTAACGCTGGGCGATTTGACATTATCAGTATGTTGCCAAAAAGCAAACAAAACACTCTTACAGAGTGCAATGAAGTCTAGTAGATTAGACTAGTGCGTGCGCAAGCATTTGGAGTGCTTTCTTTCACTGCGTGATACGGTCTGTTAAAAAGCCTTTAGAATGATCACAAAATTCAAGATGTAGGGGCAGAATTGTATATATTTATATAATTTCATATAGTAAATCAATTGTACATTTCTCCAAAAATCAGCATGATTACATATAATATATATATATATTTTTTTTTACAACAGTTCAATATACAATAAATTAATTAAGAGACTTGCGTTATAGACACCATATTGCCTGTTTTTGGTCTATTTTGACAACAAAAATAATTCCAAACACAGCCACCAAACACAGTTTTGCGTCTCTGAGCGCATGATGGTGTTTTTTTCCTGAATGAATCAACCGTTTAAATGATTCGGTTCAATCACAATACTCACTTATTAACAGTGACTTGGTGACACCTACTGGCGGTTTTAATTTCACATGTAAAGTATCTTTTCATTTTTTTATTATCATTTATAATTTATAATGAATATACAAAATTGTATGTATTAAATAGCAAAACGTTATTTCTACATTTGTAACTGCAGGCTAAATGCATTCAAGTCCTGCTTTAAACAGTGTGTAAATACATCTATGCCACTTCAGATGAAGCGTCTGTGTTTCCTCTGCATTGCAAAGATACATTTTGTTGATACTGATTTAATTTGCCTGGTAACAGCCCAAATGTCTTATTGTTCTAAATAACTGATTCCTTTAATTAAAACAACTATATTAGTTTGAGATGTATAGGCCTATCCCAGGTGTGTCAAACTCAGTTCCTGGAGCCCTGCAGAGTTTAGTCCTGCTCCAACACACACACCATGTAGTTTTCAAATCAGCCTAAATGATTAGTTTAGCTGTATCAGATGTGTTTAATTAGGGTTATATCTACACTGTGTAGGGCTGTGGCCCTCCAGGTACTGAGTTTGACACCTTTGGTCTATCATTTTTTCGTCCCTCCCACTGTTAAAATGTAACTAAGTAATTTTTTACTCTGAGTAAATTTTAAATGAGCTACTTTTTACTTTTACTTGAGTAGATTTTTAGACTGGTACTTTTACTTGTACTTAAGTACAATTTCACTAATGTAGTGGTACTTTTACTTGAGTAGAATATTTTCGTACTCTTTCCACCTCTGATTATATTTGTAATCACATGCTATTTATTGGTTAAATTTTAGTGGTTAAAAAGTACACTCTCCTGTCTTGAGTCTCTGAGCATCCATTATGGTATATTTAGTGTGTCTCGAATCAAACAATGTCATGAAAAGTCAAAACCTCCACAACAACCAATGCAAAAAGTTTGACATTAGCTAATTTCTGGCACTCTCCCCACCATTAGCCCTGCTGCTGTTTTCCCCATCATCCTCTGCACCTTCCTGCTGAAGCCCTCGCGGCTCAGGTTCAATCACAAGCAGCTGATCAGAATCAGGGTTTGGCTGCAGGTAGCAGAAGCAGATGCCTGAACCAATCTGATTTCTCTCTCTCTTGCTTCCCAAATCCCTCTTTCTTTCTCTACTTGGTTCCTCTTCCTCACTTGTCGTCTTGTCATCCAACAATAACACAACATGCTGGCTTCCTGTGTGTTGGGGGAACAATAGGAGGATAACTTTGATGGCGTGTGCGAATTTGCCGCAGGAGTGCTTTTAATCTCGACCTGTAATCTCCTGCAGCATATTGAGAAGGGTCTGTGTTCCTGAAACAAAAAACACATTCATTTTCAATGAATTTCTGAATGAAGCAAATCTTTGAGGATTTCTCTTAAAAATGTGTTTCTAGCAATCGTTTAACACAGACGATAAAGATAAAGCAGCAGTACTCATGTATAATTGTCTTTGACAGCTCAAGTGTTCCCCACTGCTACCTCAGCTAATGTTAGCAGTCCTGAACCTATCGTTAAGCTCCAACAGACATGTTCATTAAGCACGATCTACCATAGCTTAAGCTGTCATTCTAGCCTGACAAAATGGGCCACAACCTGGGCAGCACCTCTGTCAACGGGAAACACTTAATACAATATACTACCACTTTTAAAACAGAGGTTGCACAGCTTGTCAGTACATCCACTTAGATAAATGAGGTTTAAAAAATATATAAAATAAAAATGGGTGCAGCACATCCTGACATTCATAAAATACCTGCCAGGCTTTACTGACCCCTCTTTTCTGATGAGAGAGAACATCTAAAAGTATCATCTATATGGAGATGTGTTATAAAAGTAATCAACAAGTGCACTAAAACTCGAAATTAGGAAATTGGCAAAATGTGTAATTAAATATTAGAATAAATAAATAATAATAACAATAATGTATTTGAGTACAAACACTGCACTTTATAAATTTTAATTAAGCTGAGATCAATATATATATATATATTAGATGAAAACATAGACATTAAATAAAATGTAAATATTAAATGAAAACTGAAATGATTAGCATTGCGTTAGCAACTATCTGTCTGAAGCACAAACTGCTAACTGGAAATAAACAAAGTGAACTGAACCTAAATAAAAATCTCTCATGCTAATAAACACTTTTGAGCATTTATTTAATAAAAATAGAGTAAAAACAGTAATATTTTGAAATATCATTACGATTTAAATCAATTCCTTTCTATTTGAATACATTGTGTGTGCACTGTGAAGACAAAACTGAAGCCTGGTGAATAAAGACTACAGAAAACTCAGTTTCACACGATCCTTCAGAAATTATTATAATATTAAAACAACATTTGTAACAACATTTTTAACTGTAATATCCCAATATTACAAGGTTCAAGGTTCTTTTATTCATCACATACTCAATTATACAGAATATAATCCGTAGTGAAATGTAAATCAGGTCAGGTCCGCTCAATGGACAGCGCAAAATACGTAACACAACACAAGAGAATATATATGAATATAGGTAAAAAAAAACTAAACAGGTAAATTGTGCAATAAAATCAAATGTGCAATACAGTATACTGTGGACTTAATAAATATAATATAAGCAGGGATGTGCAAGAGGAATGTGCAAACAGGTTATCCCGGGTATAAACATAGCAGCAATACAGATAATGGAGAATAATGAATGTTTTACTGTTCTTATACTGTATTTGTGAAGCATAACATACATCAGTCTCTCTCGCTCTATATATCATATCATACACATAAACATCTTAAAATGATAACACATGAAAGTGATACAAGAAAAAGGTGAAAAGTTGCACTATGAATCATTTAAAAGGTTATTTGTATCCCTAGTGAGAGTGTGACATCTCTTTGTATCCTAATTTAACTTTGAATACTGTCCTTACATGTTCCTGTTCTGTGTCAAAAAGACCTCGATCCCATTAAACACCTAAAGACCTCCAGTTAAAAGCACAATCTATCATTTTGGCAGCTGGCTGCCTGTTAATGGGGCTAAATCTCACCTCTCGACTTCAGAAAACTCCCATATACTTCAGTATTTATACAACCCCGCTCTGAGTGCAAGGTTGATCTCGAAATATTTCATGGATTAAAGATTGTCTTTACAATGGCTGCACAATACTGAGACGTTGGGTCAGGTTGGGTCAGCCGTAGACAGATATAAGGCCACACACACACACACACACACACACACACACAACACACACACACACGCCCACACACAGAGGACACAGTCACACACACACACACACACACCACACACACACACACACACACAGGACACAGACACAGACACAGACACAGACACACACAGACCACACACAGACACAGACACACACACACACACACAGAGAGACACACACACACACACACACACACTGGTCTAAGAGCAGTCCATCTTTGTCATCTCTGAGCAAGACTCTAATACAGAAGACAATGGTTGGACTTCAATTCACACAGTCCTTCTGATGTGTCAGACATAAACTCTCGTCTCTCTCCGTCTCACTACTCCCTCAAATGCCTCCATTTATTCCCATTAGACAGGGTATTCCTGGGTCATCATTGTGTTGGTATCCAGGTTGCCAATGGCAACATCCCATCTCCTCACCCACTCTCTGACACCATGTCTTTTGTCCACACATCAGACTGAGAGACAGAGAAGCAGCGAGTGGGCAGAGGAGAGAGTGTGAAATTAGTCACGCAAATGCCACCGAGCACAAGTGCGCCCCCTGTTGTGGAGCAGAGAGAGCAGGCATGTGGGGTATCGTGAGTGAAACGGATTGTGAGGGGATCTGCAGGTGGACACAGACCACACAGTGCCAAAATTCCTCAGCCAATCGCATCTCTTTCTCACTCGCTCACTGCCTCTGTTTCTTGTTCTTTCTATCCCACGAGAGAGACAGAAGCAATAAACAAAAATTGGGGGAAAAATATTTTCATTAATATTAGCTATCTATTCTAATGCATTGGGCTAATCATGAATGAAACTTTACAGTATGTATTAATGTTAACATGCTACATATTTATACACATATTCAAATTTAATATTTTTACACATTTATGTATTATGAATTAACAATGACCGTTACAGTTGAAATCACTGTTTGTGTTTTATTACATATGTGACCATGGACCACAAAACCAGTCATAAGGGACAATTTTTGGAAATTGAGATTTACACTTCATTTTAAAGCTGATTGGATAGATCTCCATTGATGTGTGATTTGTTATGATATCGTCTCCGAACCCGCTCTCCCCTTAGCGCGTTCCGCCTTCCCACGCCCCCCTCGCCACATTTATGTTTTCATTCCTCCTGAGGAGTTTTAGGAGAAGCACCTCATGATGGATCAACCAAAAAAAAAAATCACACTCTAAAAGATCCTGGGTTAAATACAACCCAGTGCTGTGTAAATATTGGACAGAGAACACATGATGAGTTATTTTCAACCAATAATGTGTAACACAACCTTCTGAGCAGTAACCCAACCGCTGGGTTCGTCCATATTTTACCCAGCATTTATAAGAGTGCAGATACGAACAATTCAAATCAATTTAATTTAATTTCTATTACTCTGGAATCTTCCAGAAGACCAAATGACCAAAGATCACTCCGGAACAACATTTTCTTCAATCAGTGAAGGTTTTTCATTATAATCAATGAAAATGATTTAAGATTACTAACAGAGAATTGGTTTTAAATAGGACAGCAGATATTAGACTAAATCAGGAGCTGGGCGATCAACTTGCCATCTTCAGGAATATAAAATGGTCTCATTAATATCAATTATGTTCAAGATTCTAACAACCTCAGCACGTCTACATTTACATTTATGCATTTA
>QVTF01007818.1:0-2500 GCA_003573665.1 Oxygymnocypris stewartii
TTCTCAAACAGTGCTCAAATTTGCTCAAGATACCAAAGTCTGCAATCATAGTCAGAGATCTCATTATGAACTCTTCTCATCAAACGATCTGTATTTATCATTTGATGCATCAAACTCAACTCATCCAACACCATTAATAGACATGATAACCACAAAACACCTCGTATACTCAGATTACCTTAGCAAAGTACCAAACCGCATCAAGGTGACAAGTTTTGCACAGGCGATAACTCAAAAGACAACGTTTCTATACTTAAATATATCATAACTGAAAGCTCCATTATGCGTCCTGAGTGATGAAAGAGCAGAGAGAGTAAGACGTGGACAAAGGAGAGAAAGATGAAACAGTGACCCTGAAGACAGAGTGACTTTAACATCACTGATAGCAGCTCTGAAAGCAGCGCAGCTGCAACTCTTTCACTGATCGAATCAAGGCCTTTCACACACAACAGATAAAAGTGTGTGTGTGTGTGGTGAGAGTGTGTGTGTGTGTGTGTGAGAGAGAGAGAGAGAGAGAGAAGAGAGAGAGAGAGAGAGAGGAGAGAGAGAAGAGAGAGAGAGAGAGAGAGTGTGCGTGCGTGAGAGTGTGTGTGTGTGTCTGTCTGTCTGTCTGTCTGTCTGTGTGTGTGCGTGCGTGCGTGCGTGCGTGCGTGCGTGCGTACATGCGTGAGAGAGAGTGTGTGTGTGTGTGTGTGTGTGTGTGTGTGTGTGTTGTTGTGGTGGTGGGTGTGTGTGTGCGTGTGTTGGGTGTGGGGTGTGCGTGTGTGTGTGCGCGCGCGTGCGCACACTCATAAAAACATCAGATATTCGAGTACTGAACACTTTGGCAGCGAGGTCTTGGCTTGAACGGAGCTGATACAGAGTCAGAGATGAATCCCACAAAACACAAACATGATACAACACAGAAAGTGTAGATTATATTTGAAACAAAAATTAAGCCTGTTTTGGGATGAATTTGAGGTGAAAATATATACTTTTTTGCAATCATTTCGCTGGAAAACATTGGCTTCGAAACAATTTTGACACAGAAATTTTCAATTTCACAATTACAAAGAAATGGCCAGGGTTATTAAAGTCAACTAAAAGGAAAAATGAAACTAACAATTAAACTATTAAAAAAAAAAAAATTACTAAAACTGACAATTAAAATTATAGCAAAATATACAAATAAAAACTTATTTAAAATTAGTAAAATTACAATACAAAATAACAATGGAAACTGTAACACATTGAATTAAATGTGAAATTTTGAAGTAAAAGGACTTAAGGTGCGTTCACACCAGACGTGAATGAAGCGTTACGCGCAAATTATTTACATGTTAAGTCAATGCAAAGACGCGATAGACAATCCTGCGGCGCTATTCGCGCGAATGAGGCGGCGCGAATGATGCGAATTACGTGCCGCGAATTGAGCGTTTGGGGCATTTGATGCGCTATTTGCGCGAATCACGCGAGTTGGAAAATTTGAACTTTGGCGGATATTCGCGCTGCGTTAACCAATCAGGAGCTTGCTCTAGCAGTGACGTCATTACGAGCGGAGGCAGAAAATCAGAAAAAACAATGGAGGACAAATCAATCGTGGTTGTATGTGGGTACCCGGAGCTGTATATACATCTTCGTACTTTTACAAAAACAGGAATAAATTTACAACGAACTGGAGCTGCCTGGCAGAAGCCCCCCCCCATGACGCGTATTCGCGTCTGTTGTGTAGTGAATTTCACGCGCGAAAGAAGCGAATGAAGCAAATTTCACGCGCGAATGAAGCAAGTAAACTCAAAATGCTCAAGCGTCCAACTACGTGCGAATAGCGTGATTTTCGCTTCATTCGCGTCTGGTGTGAACGCACCTTAAACTGTATTTTTGGTAAAACATACTATACAATATATATATATATATGTATTTGTTAAGGGTGTAATGGTACACAAATATGACGGTTCGGTACGGTTCGGTATGATTTCGGTACAGCAGGAGGAAAAACTTAACTTTTTTTTTTTTAAGCAGTGGTTTACTGAATAAGTTGCACTTTCTTTAAAGGCAGTGTTTCCCACACGTTGATTTATTAGTGGCGGCCCGCCTTCAATATCCACATGGACCGCCACAATTACCCACCGTCCCCTGCCATCAGATCCCGCGTCTCACACACACGAGCAGCACTATATTTAGGAGCTTTCAGACTCTTTTAGCGGCTTTTTTCCATAACAGGTACATAACTGACAAACCTAGCGACTTTTTTTTAAAACCTTAGCTATGGTTCAGCGAAGAAGTCGCCAATACTGCCCCCCGAGTGCGAGGTCTGAGTCTCCCGGCGTCTGTTCTGAACAGTGAGCGACAGAGAAGCATCACATTCAGCTGGCCGTAACGCAGCAGAGCCGTCAATAAATCATTCATAAAACAGCGTTTCCAAGCTTACTGACTGTTTGTACTTTTACATTTGAACGTAATTCGTCTGTTAATATGCTCATAGTTTGTTACTGAGGCTGAATAACACAAAACGGTAATA
>QVTF01007818.1:5000-14449 GCA_003573665.1 Oxygymnocypris stewartii
GAATGAGAGTCCAAACAGCTGATAAAAACATCACAATAATCCACACCACTCCATCAGTTAACATCTTGAGAAGACAGACGCTTTGTGTTTATAAGAAATAAATCCATCATTAAGACATATAACATAATACAGTCTAAACATAGTGGCTAAGTTTATGCAACTGGCCCCAGACTACTTTTTCAGTGGGGAATTACGGATTGTGGACTCTTATATATTATGTAACTGTTTATTACAAACACACAGCTTTTGTCTTCTCTCAGATGTTAACTGTTGGACTGGTGTGGTGTGGATTATTGTGATGTTTTTATCAGCTGTTTGGACTCTCATTCTGACGGCACCCATTCACTGCAGAGCATCCATTGCTGAGACACTGATGTGACGCTACATTTCTCCAAATCTGATGAAAACAAACTCATCACTATCTTGGATGCCTTGAGGTGAGTACATTTTCAACTAATTAACATTTTTGGATGAAATATTGCTTTAATCAGGTAAACAAATCCTAAGCCAGTGGCTGTGCAACAACAAACTGCATCAATATTCTTATATTTATTCACATATTATTATGAATATTTATTTCCATTATCAATAAACATCCCTTGTTCTTCTGAGCGATGTTTTAATGGGTTTTGCTTTATCTGGAAATGGATAAAAATGACTTCGAAAAACTTCAGTATTCATTTTATGGATAGTGAAGTTTTCCGAAGTCATTTTTATCAATTTCTCAGCCACTAGATACCGCCTTATTAATATAGAAATATTAAAGGAGTCATTTGACAAAGGTCAAACATATTATATATTATAATGGTGATTATGCAAAACTGTTAAGTATATGAACACTGTGACGGGTCGGCTGCCTCCCCCCTTATCCTCATCACCCCGTCCTTTAATCGCCGCCCTTCACCAGGCTCCCGACGGGAGTGTGTGTGTGTGTGTGTGAGAGAGAGGGGGGGTGTTGAAACAGCCAGGTCTGGTGCTGTTATATGCCGAGAGCGCCTCTCCTCGGGAGACCGGTTTATTCCCGTGCATGCGCGCTGGTGTCCTCGTGGGTCCAGGTAGGGAGCGTGGAGAGACTTCCATGCAGCCAGAGACGTGAGCTGCTGGACCCGATGCCGACCCGATGCCGACCCCAGGATGCCGGGCTGACCAGCCCCGTCGAGCGCCGTGGGTCAAGAGGTAGACGAAGCTGACAGGCCACCGCCCCTCGCCCCGCGCCCCGACCTCAGAGGGAGCGCGTGCGGCCGCCGGACTCCCCCCTTACCTGGACCCTTCCTTCCAGAACACTGCCCTTCTTCACAAACCCCGCAGCACGACGAGGACACCAGCTCCCGGTTTATTTTTGGACACTATTTTCCCCTTTGGACACTTTATTTGTATTATTTCTGTTGAATAAAAGCCTCTCCCGAGGCCTGACGCCACACTCACTGCGTCTGTCGTTTGCTCTTCCCGCCACAAACACTCAAACATGCAACTGACCAATCAGAATCAAGAATTTAAAACAGCAATCATTTTCAGAAATTCAATAGAGTCATAAAGTATAAATAAATGGTTTTAAATGATTCTTGCGAGTAGAAAACTTTCTTAAACAACTGATTAAGTATCTTCAAACCGTCCATTGTTTGAGAATGTGGTGAGATGATATCAGCTCAAATAGCCGAATTATTCAATAAAATAAATCAACACCTTAGTCTGAGTCTAGAATACAACAATGCCGTGGTTTAAATACATTTAAATTTGAATCACAAGTTGCTCATTCAAATTTTAATTTGCACTTGCTTGTTATTTTTAAGCATAGGAAAAAACGTGGTCACTGAGCAGGGTCTGTTCGTTAGAATAATGCAATTATAAAGGCATCTCCAACGAGAGCTTTAATGAAACGAGTAGTCAGGTTGTTTTAGTCCTAATGAGCTCTCAGAATCATATCTGAAACCGTGTTTCGGCTGTCTCACACATGGCAGGACGAGACGCGTGGAATTCGAGCTTACAGTAATTCCACAGAGCGTCTGCCCTCGGTTAAGAGCTAATGTTTGGCTAATCTGGCTGTGTTCGGGGTCAGATACAGACCCCACACTTGCCCTTCATGCTGAGAGACACAAGAACACGGTGCTTTGACTCACTAAACGTCTTTATTAGTCAGCAGCTACTTCAACACAGTTCAATCAAAACACAGATCTGAAGTATCTGAAATCATTTGAATCCTCAAAGAATCACACAGAAACTCAAGAACCTGATAAAACGCTTATTTTTGAGAAGAGTATTCTTGTCTCGTTTGCCACTACAAATATCAAAGTCAAATTTATTTATATCGTGCTTTTCACAAAACACTGTTTTAAAGTAGTTTTACAGGAGATCATGACGTTAATGTTTAGTTTGCATAAAAAAATTAAGTGTTTTGAGATGAGTGGGTGACACTAACCATACGTTTTTGGGAAAAGTCATTATTTTTGCAATTCTCTTTCACTGAAAAACAGCTTTAAAACAATTTTTGTGTAAAATATTTTAATGTAAAACACTCCAATTTTTTTTTTTTTATAATAATTTTTACGTTTTATTTACAACTTTGAAAAAAAATGTTATAATGATGATGCTAAAATTACAGAACAATGACAATCGCCACTGAGAATCATGAACATTAGTTTCACATGCATTACAGGAATTACAATGTGCTTATCATATAAAAATACATTTCTAATCAGCTTTGCAGAATATTATGATGTTAATGTTTCTAATATCTTAATATTGCATTTAGCAGATATCATATAGTTATTCTGGAATTATATAAACAATCAAGCAGACTGCTTTATGTGAGTGTAATATATGTGGATAGAGTTAAATACATATATGCAACTTTATATAAAGAGCTGGATGATAATAATAATAATAATAATCAGGCCATATATAAGATCATAATAAAATCATATATCCAACTTTATATATAGACCTGTGTGACAATATTGTTTACATTTTTGTGATGACAAATGCAATCTTGAATCAAAATATTTTGGCAAAAAGCAAAACGATACAAAGATATCTAGTCTTGTATTCTGAACAATGTCTTAAAATTAAGAGACTATGTTTAAAGCAAGACAAAATATCTGCCAATGTGGCCAAAAAAGTTATTAATTAAGCAGGTATTTTTTCTTGTTTTAAGCATAAATTCACTTAATTTTGATTTAGTGAATTTTGATAAAGAATATGGAATAAGAAGCTTTTTTTTACATCTCTATGATTATTCTGGTATGTATAATAATTTGCTTTATTGCTCACCAGGAGAACGTCTTGCATTAATAAGCATGTATTATATAATAACAGCACACCTCTCCTTCACAAGACACAGGCGTTACTGCAGGACGAGTTACACACTCAGTTTAACTTTTAGAGCTCAAGGACCGTACACATCACTAACACTATGACCTATTAGTGATGACTTGAGTAAAACACAAGGCTGTTCTAATGTAGCCCAAAATGACACTGGAAGGTTACTGGATTTGTCTCTCGACTGCAGTAAAAGCACGTTTTATACCTCAGCGCCACTGGCATCATGTGTTTCTGCATACTACTTTTAATAGCAAAGATCCGCCTCAGGCAGCGAGATGAACTGGGTTAATATACTCACTCGTCAGTCTCACCAACCATGACCAATGTGTGTGTGTGTGTGTGTGTTGTGTGTGTGCGTGTGTGGTTGTGTGTGTGTGTGTGTGCGTGTGTGTGTGCGTGTGTCTCTATGTGTGTTTGTGTGTGTGTGCCTGTGTCTCTATGTGTGTGTGTGTGTGTGTGGTGTGGTGTCTGTGTCTGTGTCTGTGTCTGTGTGTGTGTGTGTGTGTGTGTGCGTGTGTCTGTGTCTGGTGTGTCTGTGTCTGTGCGTGTGTGTCTGTGTGTGTGTGTGTGTGTGTGTGTGCGTGCGTGTGTGTGTGTGTGTTCCTAATATAATACAATCTGCAAAAGCCAACAACCCTGAGTGTCAGTTTCCATAAACAGAACACACACAATTACTGCAATAACACAAACGTGCTTTCCATTTATAGGTGCACACGTTACAGAGAGACCTGCTAAAAGAGGTGACGGGACACTTGAGAAAATGAACACTAATTACCAAATCCATCAATGGCAGGCCTAAAACAAGACACCAGCATCCCATAATTCTGCACATATCCTGTGACTGTGTTCGCGGTCTAACTCGAACCAAGCAATTAAACTTCATTATAAACTAACTGTCACAACCTGGTCCATTAAATAAATGTTCATGCAAACATGACTAAAATATAAGATGCTAAAATCTAATTATTTTTCAGTCTATGTTCAATACAAAATACACGTTTCACCCTCACTCAAATAAAATATTTAAGCTTAAATTTAAAGGATTTATGTATTTGAATTGCATATGAAATATCCATGCATTTTGGACTGCAGTTTTAATATAAACAAACTGATAAACAATGTGATGCAAATAAATAAACAAACATAGCATAGTTTTATTAATTATATATCTGCATGCATTTACATAAACGCAATGTGATGCAAATAAATAAATACACTAAAATAAAAAACATGGCATCGTTTATTATTAATTGTATGCATCTTTATGCATTTAATACAAACTAATAAACTTAATGTGATGCAAATAAATAAATGAATGAAAATATTACATGCATCTATTAGATTATTTCAATCATAAAATTATTTCCAAATTGCATCTATTCAATTTGCTTAGAATCTGTTCATTGTGAGAACAATTACATATGCAGTTATTAAAATATAAGAGATTGAAAATAATTTATTGATGATAAACATATAATCTAATTACATTTGTATTAATTTAATTAATTTCGTGTAGAAACAATTTTCACTCAGAAATGACTTTTTCTTAGAACTTACTAAGAAATTGTAAGCAACACATTGAATTAAACGTGAAATTCTGAAGTATAAAAAATAGTATTTTCTTGATAAACGTCCTCCAATAATATTTGTTTTGTCTAAATTCGAAAAATCCCTTTTACAGTGTATTAAATAAATCTGACCTGCTTCGTCTAACTAACAAATATGCATCAGATTAAGTTTATTAGTTTAAGTTAAATATTTTTAGAAACACACGCGTCCTCTTTTACACGAGTCACCTGGAGGCGAGAGCGAGGACGAATCGCGGTCACTTCCTCACCGTATCGGTCATCTCTCTCTCTTTACTGAACAAGAAAAGGCTTTTTACAGAAGCGCTGCCCTCCATAAGGTTCATCCTGCTGCCATCTCTGCATATCAACTCTATTTCCCTCCACAACCCTGCTGCTGCTCACTGATAAACTCAGTTCATGCCACGCATCGATCCGTCCGGGAGACGACGGTGTGATAAGTGTGTGAACGGAGAGGCGTGCCGCGTTCAGATAGCATCAGGTGTCTCAGATATCAGAGAGGAACAACTACTGTCAACACTTCACACAGCCACACAAACAACCAATAAACACTAGCGTATGAGAGGAGTGTGATATATACCACCACCAATCATTATTCACGTAACAGGGAACTCACATGATACTCTATTTACCATGGCAATACTACAGTAAATGTACAAAATAGCACATATTTGCTGAGGTACATGACATAAAAAAGAATATACACTCACCGGCCACTTTATTAGGTACACCTGTTCAATTGCTTGGTAACACAAATTGCTAATCAGTCAATCACATGGCAGCAGCTCAATGCATTTATGATCTAGATGTGGTGAAGACGACTCAAACCGAGCATCAGAACGGGGAAGAAAGGGGATTTAAGTGACTGAACGTGGAATGGTTGTTGGTGCCAGACGGACTGGTCTGAGTATTTCACAAACTGCTGATCTACTGGAATTTTCACACACAACCATCTCTAGGGTTTACAGAGAATGGTCTGAAAAAGAGAAAATATCCAGCGAGTGGCAGTTGTGTGAATGAACATGTCTTGTTGATGTCAGAGGTCAGAGGAGAATGGACAGACTGGTTAGAGATGATAGAAAGACAACAGTAACTCAAATAACCACTGTTACAACCAAGGTATGCAGAATACCATCTCTGAACACACAACACATCGAACCCTGAAGCAGATGGGCTCCAGCAGCAGAAGACCACACCGGGTGCCGCTCCGGTCAGATAAGGCAGCACACGGAGGATACAATTCACACAGACTCAACAAAACTGGACAATAGAAGATTGTAAAAACGCTGCCTGGTCTGATGAGTCTCGATTTCTGCTGCAACATTCAGATGTAGAGTCAGAATTTGGTGTAAAGAACATGAAAGCATGGATCATCCTGCCTTGTCTCAACGGTTCAGGCTGCTGGTGGTGGTGTAATGGTGTGGGGGGTATTTTCTTGGCACACTTTGGGCCCTTTAGTACCAATCGAGCATCGTTTAAACACCACAGTCTACCTGAGTATTGTTGCTGACCATGTCCATCCCTTTATGACTACAGTGTACCATCTTCTGATGTACTTCCAGCAGGATAATGCACCATGTCACGAAGCTCAAATCATCTCAGACTGGTTTCTCAAATCATCTCAGACTGGTTTCTCAAATCATCTCAGACTGGTTTCTCAAATCATCTCAGACTGGTTTCTTGAACATGATAATGAGTTCACTTTACTCACACGTCCTCCACAGTCACCAGATCTCAATCCAATAGAGCACCTTTGGGATGTGGTGGAACGAGAGATTCACATCATGGATGTGCAGACGACAAATCTGCAGCAACTGCGTGATGATATCATGACAATATGAACCAAAATCTCTGAGGAATGTTTCCAACACCTTGTTGAATCCATGCCACGAAGAATTAAGACAGTTCTGAAGACAAAAGGGGGTCCAACCCGGTACTAGCTAGTGTACCTAATAAAGTGGCCGGGAGTGTATATAATCCATGACATTACTAGAGTACATATTCCAATATGCTACTATCATGGTATTCTGTAATCATAACTGTGCTGATTATTAATTTACCATAGTATATGCATGACATTTTAATGCCATATAAAAATACAATGACTTTACCATGGTAAATGTCCAAAAAACATGGTATCACCAATGGTTTTGCCATAACATGTATCCAAAAAAATTACAATATCATGGTACTCCAAGAACCACAACATTACCATGGTACAAGTTAGAAAACATGGTATTATCATGGTATTTTTTTATATGCAATGATACTGAATGATGGTCATGTTAATTTACCATGGTATTTATATCATACCTTGTGGAATTTAAAACAGTAAAATCGCATTTCGAATGGAAAATATCACAAAACATTTTGTCCAGAAAAACAGGCTTTTACCAAAGCATTTGTCCAAAACAATTGTGATATCATAGTACGCCAAAAAATATGATTACATTACCATGGTATATATTAAAAATCACGGTATTATCATGGTATTTTGATACATAAAATGTTACTGGATGATTATTCCTTTACCATGGTATTTACATCATACTGTGTGGTATTTAAAAGAATACAATGGCATTACCATGGTACATGTCCAAAAATAGCATGTGTCCAAAAAAATGCAATATCATGGTTTTTCAAGAAATACCATCAAAACACTATGGTACATATTAAAAAGCATGGTATTATCATTGCACTGTCAAATACAGTGGTACTACAAATTACCATGTTAATCTGCCATGGTATTTACATCATATCATGTAGCATTTCAAAGAATACAGTAGTATAACCATGGTAAAAGTACAAAAACATGGTATCATCATGGTACTTGTCCAAGAAAACATGGTATTGCCATAGTATGCGTCCAAACAAATGTGATATCATGGTAGCCCAAAACATACCATGACGTTACTACGGTACATATTCCAAAATCATGGTTTTATCATGGTACTTTGATGCATACCATAGTACTGAATGATTGCCATATTAATGTACCATGCATGATACTGCATTTAAAAGAACGCAATAGTGCTGCATGGTAATTTAATTGTAAGTTCTTGATATCGTCATAACGCATACTGTTATAAAGAGCATCCTCATACCTAATGATGTCGTCGTTGTGTCCCAAGTAAAACTTCTGTGTGTGTTCTCTGGTGTTGAAAACCACTCCGACTCCAGCCACGAAATACACGATCTCCTTCCCCGCGGTGTAGTACAGGTTTTCCTGCACTGATGTCCTCTGTATCCATGAATCCACTCCAGCCTCAGCTGACAGCGGGGTGCCGTCTTATCTGCCATGCTCTCAGGATCTGCAATGCTCTACCGTTCACAAAGAGTCATTTAGTGGACGTTCTTTGGGGATCGAAGACACAATGGTGATGGGTCACCTTGTAGGGTTGGAACCTACAGCCTTTTGGACACCGGTTCAGATCTTTAACCACAAGGCAACAGCAACCCTATGGCACTGCCACAATTCACCGCCTCCTGAAGTTCATGCATGCGCGCGGGCATCATAACTGGAACACAAGCTGGGTCACCTGTACAGGGAAGGGTGTCTGAAGATGCCAATGGGTGGCATGAAGAAAACAGGCTAAAATGATGGGAAATGCTGAAATTTGGATCCAGATTAAAGGGAATGCAGTCAAGAGTCATTACAAATGTTCATACTGGAATACTTGGTCACACCTACCAGCCATTGCATGAGGTTCTCGAGTATAAAAGCCTTTAAAAAGCATGCTAAATCTGTGCATTACCGTTAAAAACAACTCTTAGTTGATCTTGATCCAAATGCATCTACAACACGCTGGACACCTTCAGCACACTGAGGTCTGGACGTCTTTAAAGGACTGCAGAGACTTCAGGTCTTCACCATAGAGACTAACCTCAAAGCCATCGTGCTATTAATCTTCTCTAAAGGGCAGAAGTCGGCGTGTTTGCCAGAAAACCTCCACGATTTCAGCCGTCAGACGAGTCTCGACCGCCCTGCATCGCACCGATGATCAGACCTTCCCCAAAAACGCCTTCATGCTCTTCAACTTTCGCCTGGAGATCTTCAATTCCTGGTGATCCTCAAGCAAACTCTTCCATTCCTCGCGTGATCACTGAATCATCAGACACCGGGTCTGAGGTGCGAATATCCTCATTCTTAAACGGAGGAAAAGAGCCGCGCTAGCTGCTTTAGGTGGATTAATCCCTCCACCGCGAACTCAGCGCAGCGTTGAGGGAATAAAGGCGCTTTGAGTTGAGTTATTGGCGTAATATTTTTGAGAATATGATTTCTGGTTTCTAGTAAGCCATTCGGCTTGGTTACTACGACGCCTTGTGGCCCGTTTCCGATGATACCGACCAACGAAGAGAGCGGTGCCGCGCAAGGAATCATGGGACTTGTAGGTCTAAATGGTCTCCAGTGACACTCAGTCGCGTGAAAAAGACTACAAATCCCATGAGCGCTCAGAATGCGCTGTCCAATGTGCTGAACATACGGGTCTTCAGCCAATAATTTTTTACCGTATCCGTCTGAGAGCCAGCGATAAGGTTTTCTGG